>WJFB01001889.1:0-24794 GCA_009870185.1 Pygmarrhopalites habei
AGTGCTTCAGGTTTTATGTTACACTACGTGTACAAAACGAAGGTACATAAGTCCTTCTATTATTGGCCCTTAATTTTTCTGCCGGCATTTATTCCTGCACTCATACGTTGAGTGTCACTTCCCAGCATTTATGAGTCAAGGGATTGGCCCTTAGAATGCTATAGAGTATAGCAAAACGGTTTCATAGTGTTATATTAGAATGAGCCTTCTTCCTCATATATTTGTTCTTTGGGATGAAGGAGGATGACAAAATGTAAGACTAATTAGTTGACGATGATTGTTTTTTGTTCTTTACAGGCAATACTACGTGTACGTTACGGACGCAAGATGCAAGAGAGTGGGGACACAATGTAAGTTTATGAAAATTATGTTCGTACAGTTCAACAATGTATGAGAGAAGACAATTTTATTTACATGTATGTATTTATTTTCCAATTGAAAAGGTTGGGTGTTGGGTGCTATCACCGCGACGTAAGTTTTCTTCTTATTATTATTACCACAATTCAAACATGTATTTCATTGAGTGTAATGGACTTTTTGCAATTTTGTGTTCCAGGGAGGCAGTAATATGTGCCAAATTTGGGCGGAATCTCATGGGACAAGCTCAGATCAAGAATATAATCGTGTGGTTGTTGGTACAACTTCTCCTTTCCTTTGCCTGTATTGCAGGTTGTGTTCTGTACCACTCTGTCAGGGAAAGGCTAAAACCTAACAAAAAATCGTCATGATACTCAAACTCCAGCTCCAGCTTCAAACAAAGTTTAGGATCTGGAGAAAAAGTCAGCTCAAACTCAAAGTCAAACTAGTTACTTGGTGGAAATGTATTCTCATCCTTAATATAGTATATATATACACACCACACACAAAATCTATATCTATATATATAAAAATATACAAATGTAAGAAACCTTCTCTTGATATTATTATGTTGTAGAAGAGTAGACATGTAAACGTACTGAGACTGGACTACTTGGTCTTACATTGTTGATCGGCTAGTCATGTGTAATAAAGAGAATTTAAATTCAGCCACTTTGGATCGGGCGTGGATTGTGGATCCTATAATAATCCGAGCAAGTGCAACCCTTTCACTTGGCCCATTATCTGGATAAATATATGTAGCATATTCATATATATACGGTAATTCATAGTGGGAGAAAGAGAAAGAGAGGAGATGGTGGTGGTGATCATATCTTGTTTCTCTCTTGAGCTCATATGTATCCATCCACACACACAACCCAGTACATATGGAAGAAGAGAAGAAGAGGAGCAAGATGAACGAGAGAGGATCATCGTGTACATAAAATGGGAAGAAGAAAAACAGGTAGCTTTTGTGTATATACGCATGTATATTCATAGCCGGAATATTATCTCATAACATGACGCAAGGGAGAGGGAGAGAGAGGAAGATGGAGAGATAATCACAGTATGTATGTTTTTAAGGGAGTCCCTATCTAAAATATGCAGAATTAAAAATTATAACAAGTATTTTTTTTCTCCTCCTCAATAGTACAGCAATAAATATAGATGTTGTTGTACAGAGAGAGCGAGAGGGAGAGGATTTACTGATTGTTGAGCTTCTTGTATTGACTTGATATTATTATATTGTACACTCAAAATATATTATAGGCTATAATATTATTATAGACTCCATAGTGGATTGGAGGAGGGAGGGAGATGTGGAGCTCATTGAAATTTTTAAGTTTGTGGAGTATATTGGGATTATGATGCTGACATGATGAGAGGGAGAGGGAGGAAGGGAGAGAGCTGGTTTCAACATTTCGATGGTGGAGGAATGAGAAGAAAATCGGGTTTTTTACGGGTTTCTTATGGAAACTTTATCTCTGACTACATTAATATGTACATGTGTTGTTGTACAATGTACAGGGATGGTGGATGGACGCATGTAAAAGTGAGTGTTTGATAAAAGAAGATCAGTGCAGTGTGAGCATATTTTTCGAGGTATTGTTGATTAGAATATTATATTTTAAGGCTCTGTACTGTCAAGGGGGAGGAGAATCACAGGGAGGCAAAAGGCAGTACCTCTCCATACTCTACCTGAGAGGGAGAGAGAGAGAGTGAGAGACAGGTACTCTCGCACATTAGGACTGTTGTTAAAATACACTCTATATCCTACCGTTTGGTCGGTCTACAGTAGCACTCTACTTCTCCCCATGTGATCATCCACACACACACAGTTTCATCCAGTGGCTCCTCATACTCCTCTTCTCCCTCTCTCCCTCTGAGTGATCCTTACACACACATACTTATGCATTGTTGAGTTTCTTTGTGAGAGACTACACACACACAGACGGGGAAGACGGTGGAAGAGGTAATCACGTATCTGAGCACGAGAAAAAGAAAAGGGCGATTAAACGATCCTTATTTCATTAGAGATTGACACCTTACCCTGAGCTGAGCGCTACAGTTCCTACCCACACACACGATTCTTACCTCTCAACGAGTGCTCCCATCTCACCAATGACGAGGTGGAGTAGGAGAAGAAAGGAAGCAAGTTTTTCTCATTCTGAGTGTCCAGTCTCATTCCACATAAGTCACCACCAACTGTAACAAACTTTCAGTGGTTAAGCACACAACAACTATCACGGACTACCTACCTACCTACCTGTTGATTGCTGGTTAGCTCATTCACCATGTACGAGTCGTAGAGTGAAAAACCGGCGTTTTTTCTCCCACACACACACACACACTTTACACTCACTCACCCAAACATTTTTGTATCATTTTCTTCCTATCGTTTTCTCATACATTTACGTGTCACACATTTACCTGGACTCTCGTTCGTCCACTCCTTTATTGTTTGTTGTTGAGGAAAAAGTGTGTAATAATATAATCAAGTTATTCCAATTTACAAAAAAAGTCTTCCAGTGCTCAATCAAAGTTACAGAATACAAATCACAAATCAAAATAATCTCGTCGTCTTTGTCTTCCAGTTGAGTGAGTGACAAGAAATATGGTGACAGGAAAAAAGTGGAGTTCATTTTCAAAGTTGAGAAAATGAGTTGTGTGAGTGTTCACCTTATGTGAATAAAGGAGTGATAATTTACAATTTTTTGAGGAATACGAAGAAAGAGAGAGAGAAAAAAATTAACAATTTCATTTTTGAATAATAGTGAAAGGGAAGGAAGAAGAGAATGTGTTAGGTTTTCTCTCTCTTTCTCTCTCTCACTCCTTCATCTCGGTCTGATGACTGGTGTCAGTGTGTGCTTGCTATGAAGTTGTCTTCCATAAAGTCTTGTTCATCCTCCAGATTGAAGTCCACGGAAAGTAAATGTTGTTGTTGTCGTTGTTGTCATTGTTGTGAAGGGGGGAGGAGAACTGCGGGAGAGAGAAATAAAATCCAAAGACTTTACAGGGTAGGAAGAAGGGAAGAAGAGAGTGTGGGCTTGTCGTCATCATCCTGTCCTGGCTCCCTCAGTTTCCATTTACAACAATTCACAAGGAGTTGAAGTTGGAAAAGGAGCAATCGTGTTGTCATAATAATAATGTTTTTTTCTCAAAAAAATCACATAATGTAACGAGTAGTCTTGGTCACCACTCTTTTGTCAGGTTTGTCCACACATGTAGTCTGATTTACACCCGTCCTCGTCCACACCGACCTCTACAATAGACATGTTCACCCGTCAGTGTCCTCCTCATCGTCGTCGTCTCTCTCTCTAATTCTCTGAGATCCTTTAATTATTGTTGACTCTGGGACAAGTTACACACTCACCCCACACACAAAGACACAGTCTTATGGACAAGTTTCAAAAGTTGGAACATCAAAATCACGTCAGGGAAGAGTTTCTTCCAAAGAAACTGTTGTGGGGACAATTTACACAGAAGGAGACATTAATTTATTACCCATATCCATTATAAACTCTCCTCTTCATTTGTTGACCACAATTTGCGTCGTCTTTGTTGATGCACCCAAGAGTTTGTCTCCTCTTACCCTCCTCCACACACACACCCAGAGAAAGAGAAAGAACAATATGAGACTATAGTGTAAAAATGAAGTGTCATGTCATGTTTTCATAGAAATCCAACATTTTGTTGCAGTGACCAAAGAAATCATCTGATTGACCTCCTCTGATTGAGGAAGAAGAATCAAGAAAGAATACTAAGTAGAATTAGCAAGGAATCATGGAGACTTTCGTATTAATACCAGAACAACTGTCTTTACAGTTGACCTCAGACTGTTTACAAGTGGTCACAAATCAGTCAGTACCGCGTGGTTCTCGATTCTCACCCTTTCAGGGTACCCTAAGGACTGATGACAAACTGAGTCCAGCCCTGCTGGATCGCGGACGGAGTGACCGGTATTATTATTGGAGTGGGTTCCGGGCGGCCAGTTGGGTCAGATTTTTAAAACAAAGCCATGACCTCACACCTGATGTCAATCTCGTTGAATTAGTATTGGGTGCGGGTCAGGTTGTGTACGAGTGTAGACGACCAATCGAGTCCTGGTAATACTTTTTTCTCCTCTATTCGTTAATTATTTTAATTAACTTCATTAATTATTATTAGAAAACCCCTTCTTTCCATAAAATAGAGATTGTTTAGCAAAAATTTGCACGAATTAGCATAAAGATGTAACTATCCTGATGTTCTGTCCTCTATCAAAAGTGTGCAAATATTGAATTAATATTCTTTTTGCAAAACAGGGAAGAATTGGTTGTATTTTCACCCGAACCACCGGTCAGTCTTGCCAAAGCTCTCAAAGAAGGTACTTAAAATTTGTCTATTCAGTAAATTCTCCCTCATCATAGCCCATTATTCAATTTTTTAAGCAGTTTTTTTGCCAAAATGAACTAATTTTTATGTGAATATTTTATGGAAGCCATTTTCGAACAAACCATGAGAGCGTTGATGCTGGAAGTACCGCTTGACCTCTCCACATCTCTCTTCCACAAAGTGGTCAGTGAATTTATAAATATTTTTGCATATTTTCATCCATTATCCCCATAATGATCGCGTAAAAAGTCAACTAAAATCAGGAACTCTAGTTAAATTCGAAAATATTAAGTGGAAAGAAGGTTCCAGTGTATGTCAAAAGAGATGACTCATAACGTGTACAGCCTTATAGACTGAAAGAGTATATTTGATTTCCAGTTTGTCATAGTACTTTTGGCATGTGTGTAGTTTTCTTGTAATTCCCCATTTTTACAAACTTTAAGTGGTGGTCGCACCATCATCTCTACAATCAACTTTAAAAGTAGTTTTAGATTGAGAAAATAGATTTGTAATTATGATACAGATAAGATTTATATTTCAGATGCCATTGGTTTTTTTCTTCTAATTATTTTAAGTGTGATAAGTAAATTATATTTACTCATCCATCTGTGTAAATGTGGATTCAAGGAAGGTGGAAGTGTAGCATGTATGCTATTTCTCTCTCATCCACCTTCTCCGTGTATTATTTTAACTTTAACTACTTTTTCTTTGAGACTCATAATCTGTGTGAATATTTTTGAAGGATTTTCGGCCCTGATCCCTATCCAAAAAGTCCACACACAATCTCTTCACATATATTCCTGTGATACTACTAGATATGCCTCCAATGATATGAGAAAAAATAAGGATGAATTTTTGATTTTGTTGGAAAAAAACACACGAGAGATTTCATAACAACACAAATGACTTTCTCAATTATTTTGATGGCTACCTTATTTTCCTTTTTGGACATAAAACTGCAGACAGACAAATACGCACACACTTGACTATATGTATGTGTACGTGTGAGGCATTTCTTGAAAATAGAGTCTTCACATCCTTCCACACTTGAGTTGTTTTATCCATTTGATCATTTTCAATTCTATTATCGAGGGATAAATCATCATATTGACAGAGGTAATGTTTTGGAATGTGTTTTTCACATTTTTCGCTCAAACTTTCAAGGTTGCCCATATTCCTCCACTCAGTCGGTTTATGAGTAAGGCTGATGCAATTCTGTGTGTATGTGTGGCTGTCTGATGGTAATGATATTTAATATGGCATTAAAACAAAACAAGGCATAAGGTATACGTCCCCTTTCCTGTCAACCAGCCAGCAACTAAGTAGGTACTACACACAGAATATAAGTTTGGGTGTAGAGTAGAGTGTGTGGCTACATGATTGTTGTTAAATACAAAATGGTAGTCAGACACTTGATTATTCTAATTAACTGGTCAAATACTGTTTTATGATGGACGACAAAAGAGGAGAGTGTGATGTTGAGGTTGGGATGAACTTTTCAAGTGGAAACAGGTTCTTCTGAATATATCTTTTGATTGAACGATCCACTTTGTTTAGTTAAATTCAAATTGTCATTGTGGTTGTTGTTGTGTGTGTCTGTGTGTGGAGCACACACACACACAGCAAAGAGACGGCCTGATGGACAGCTCATTCGATTCATCATCACTATCACAATTAAAACAAATTATTTCCTATTTACACAACTTGTTCCTTTATGTAATCATCATTTTGTCCGCTCGTTAGTTGACTTTGACTTTGACCAAAACCACACACAACAAATTCACCAAACTTCTTCAATTAATGTGAAGATTGAGAGTGAGTGAGTTGTGTGTGTGCAATTCCTTGCATATTTCCCTGATAACGTCATTGCATTTCATTGTTCATCCTCCCCTCATCATCAGGTAGGATACCAAGAAGAGTTGGTTTAGGGTAAAGGAGGAAGTCACACTGTGTACACACACACACACTTTTGAATCCCATTAAGACAAGGAGCTCCATTTAATTTTTTTAAAAGTGTAAAGATAAGACAAGAGAGAGAGAGAAGAGAAAGGACCCAACGTTGGGTTGTAGGATGAGTGGGGGTGAAATGTTTAAATTGAAAATTTGCTGGTAATTATGATGAGCCGTATAATTCATCATTTTCACAGTAAAAATGGGGGTTAACTGATTTTTTCCCCTCTCGTCCTTTTTTCCCCAGCACAGTACAGATACTGATTCCAGGGCAGAGATAGACTTGAACTATCTGTTTCCTTACACCTTATAATAGGATGATTACTCAGGGGGTTGCATGTCGACGGCGCATTTAGGGAACAAGCATGCACGAAATAGAACAACAACAACTGGATAATACGGTTCAACAGTTCAGCGAGCATAACCAAAGGGGGTAGAAGACAGAATGGAAAAAATAGAGAAGGAATAAGTATCCCAAGTACAATGTATACATGTACATGTGTAGAGAATAAGGAGAAAAAATTAAAACAATCTGGAAAATGTTCTATGTACACACTCACAAACACAAACACTCAAACACCTGTTGACTTTTTCCGTGGGTCCATTTCCCCCTTTAGATTGCATTTCAATTTAATTTTCATGGTCCAAAATGTATATAAATATTGTTTTCCTTCATTTATTCCAGCCAAATAGTTCAGATGGAGAATCCGACGAGTGCTCCATATCTCCGCCAATTTTAGCTGCCTCCGTAAAGTCTGCGAAGAGATCCCGATCTCTCCTGCCTTGCAGCGTCTGTGCCAAAGCGTTTGATCGCCCTTCACTCCTCAAGTACGGATTTTTACCTCATTTCCTATGCACATGCATGATATTTGCATACTTACCATCATGATGGAAATTATAAAATGTTCTATTTGTACTTTGTTCTCTTTTAATCATTAGGAGACACATGCGGACTCACACAGGTACCCATTGATTTTTCTTTAATTTCTTTCTAATCATAGTGTAAAGCAAGGATTTTCTTTAAAAACTGTGCCTGTGAAAACACACCATCAAAACCAGCTTAGATACTTAGATGCAAAATGTCATCAAGAAATGAGCAAAAATAAATACGTTTAACTGTGCAAGGATACGATTGTGGTGAGAAGAGAAAAACTCAATCACAGTTTAGAACTAAATGAAAACGGAGAAGAAGATGATGAAGTGATATATCCTCCACACACAAACACACACACACCACACGTGTGTTGTGTGTGTTTGTGTGGGGTGTAAAACAAAGATTAAATGTACAGTCTTCATATGTATGTACAGCATGGGGGACTCCCAGTTTCTCATCATTAATCATTTCATTATATTCTCTCCCGCGTAATGTGTGCTCTCCACAAAGTTTATTTTCCTTTTACTCATCGTCATCATGGTTATTATGATGATCCTCCTGTGTGTGTGTGTACAATACCATCACTTATCTCTCCTCTCTTTACAATCACAATGGTGTATACCTTTCTAAGAAAGAGAGAGAGAAACAAAATTAGAGTGTATACATACACACACTACACACACACTGTCCTTTAAAGTACAGTTTGTAGTATGTACATATGTACTCTTTCCCCTCGTGTGTCCAATATTGGAACATTGTAGGACATATAGTCCCAATTTAAGACAGCCACAAGCCACCACCACACCACACCAAAAAAAACTTTAACAAAAAAAACTTTGTGGAACGAGCGTATTGTTTTTGTTTCTCCATTCTTTGATGGTGTGTGTGTGTGTTCACAGAGCTCTGATTTCGTGAATGAATAATAGCATATCATTTAACAATTGTTCTCTCTCTCCGTTTTATCTCTATCTCTTCCCCTCTCTCACTGACCGTGTGGATCCTCGGTGGTTAATTGTGTTTGTGTGTGGGTATTTTGTCCACAGGTGAGAAGCCTCACATTTGTGACGTGTGTGAGAAGGGTTTCAGCACGTCCTCATCCCTGAATACTCATCGGCGTATCCACTCGGGAGAAAAACCTCATGAGGTGAGTGTATCAACACACGAAAAAAATGTTTTACATCCTCCTCTTACACACTCTCATCTCCTTAATCTCATAATGCACGGACAATACCATCTCATCTTGTAATATTAACTAATGCAAATTTTCTCCGGGATTATTTCAGTGTCCGACTTGTGGGAAACGGTTCACAGCATCCAGTAATCTGTACTACCACCGGATGACACACGTGAAGGTGAGTTCATTGAATTCGGTAGCCTCTCTTCTTTTTTGTGTAGTAGAATGTATGTACCTATGCTTGTATGTCTTGGCCAGTGTATCCCTTACTATCCTTAAATTGTGCGGGAAGTCCCTCCTCCTCCATTCTGTGTGGGGGAGAGGGAGATGATGAAAAAAACATCTCTCCAAATTTCCTCTTGGATTTTTCCGAACGGAGAAGTTTGGAGTCGAAAATTTTCGAGAGATATTTTGTTTTATATCTCGCTCTTGTCTATGGGCATGCACCTTAACACGGAAAATCATTGTTTCCCGTCTTCCCCTCTCCTTTTTCCAACAAAACACATATCGTTATTATTATTATATATTTGAGACACAATCCTACAGACAGAAAAATAGATGTGAGCAGAGTAATAATAATTAATTCCAATGAGTAGAATTATCTGCTACTTATTAAAATCCAAATTTGAGCAATTATTATAAACACACAGAGAAAATGAAAGTGAGAGTGGAAAGGGCAAAAGTTAAATAGAATAAATATTGATGTTTATTGACAACAACAACAACAATGTAGAAATAGTGCGTAAAGCTTCTACTATGAACAAGAGGACTGTGCGTACAAATAGAAAGGCAAATTTCTGTACACATACACAAACAGCTAAAAAAGTAAAAATTATTGTTCATCATCCTCATCGTCATCATCTTGTTCTATCCATTGAATCTGCTCTTCATTAAGTTCCCAAGTTTTTAGTCCCGGATATAGCTCTTTGAAATCCTTTTTCAACTGTTCTTTCTTGAATGATGAGGATGATGAGCTTCCGAGTCTGAGTGACCACAAAAGTTGACACGGAGGAAGGATTATCACCTTCAGCCTATAATAAACACATTAGATAGTAGCACCATTTCAATATGATCAACTATTAATTCGTAAGATTACTTTTGACTGTGAAATGACTTACGTATTCCCCTTTAATGTTGAGACCGCCGGTACTAAAATCACACGAGTCGAGAAAAAACATGAAATGCTTTTCAGTAAGAGCCAAGTCCGATTTGACCCTGTTGTAGGCCTTTGGGTCACTTCTATCATAATCCAATGATTTTAAAACAGAGAAGACGAGATTATGGATTCCACAGTCGTAATAAGCGAAATGTGCATCCACTGAAACGACACAGATCCATACATATATACTTGCATTGTGATGTAATAATTCGTTACAAACACTGTTATAATTGATGGCAATCAGTATTTATAATTATGAGCTGTCTTTCCGAGACTGTATTTAAAAAATCTTTTGCCCGCTTCTTCATTATATCCAAATAACAACTTTCTGAACTCTGAAACAGTCAACTGTCTCCATTTTCCCTCCACCTTCTTGATGTCATCTTCTGCTTTGATTCTCTGTCTAATCAAACTTTCAATTTTGCTAATGTACTGTTGAATTCGACGACGGAGTTTCCATTGTCGTTTCCCGACATATCTATATATATATATATACACATAAGAATGGCAAAAATTGATACGGAACATGGTATAAATTATAAATATCGAACATTTTTAAAAAAAATTTTTTAAGGAAGCCTGATGTGAACATGATCTCGACAGCGTATTAAATAGACCACCATTCTGCCCAAAGAAAAATAAATGATATATATATATACATAGAAAGAGAGAGAGTAATGTAAAGCTCTAGTGGTATAAAGAGTATTATTATTATTACAACTTACCTACTATCTTCGTCATAATAACTTTCAATCATAATTCGATGACTTCCGATGTCTATAAATTGTTCACCACCATTGACAACTCCAGAAAGGAAGGGATGATATGCTCCGGTATACTTTTTGTTGGTGGTGCAACAAAATGTCCCTGTGGGACCCTCCACTATCAACCCTTTGTGATCCAGTTTTAACCTGGGTAAGATTCCGAAAGGTGGACGTTCATCAGGAGGACTTGGTCCTTCTGTCATAGCGAGTACTAAACACAAAAAATGAACACAAGTAAGTACTTAGTAATACATACACACATACATTGCAAACTTTATTTATATGAGTTGATATTTATTGGTTTACAATTGATCACTTACAACTTGGAATACTTTTGACTAAGTAGTTGCTAGTAGTCGAATAGTCACCATTTTGACGAGACTTGAAGGCAGTAGCTTCTTCAGTAGACAAATACATGTCAGCTGCTTGACATAGGAGAACGGAGAGAGGAGGTCGGTATTTTTCAATGTAAGTTGGGTCCCTCATCTTGGCCACCTCTAAATTTCTTTTGTGTGAAGGAGAGTCAACGTGTAAATGTTCGGGCTCGGAGTACGACATTGTTGAGGTTGACCAGAAATTACAAGTATGACAAAAAAGAATGTCGGGTTGAAGATGGTGAAAGATAACATGAGTCAACATTTCATAAGTTCTCTTTTCAACTTGACACCCATATTTAACACATTTGACATTTTTGTCTCAATGAAAATGTTCATCATGATGACGACGACCTTCTGTAAATTATATTAATGTACTATACTTAGTATGTACCTAACAAAATACATTGAAATACAATGTCGATGCAACTAGTAATATTAAGTATATTAAGTATTATTAATAATAATAATTACCAGAAGTTGTAATTTTAATGTGAGCACATTGTGGTTGTGGGCAAGAATAGTCAATCCGGTCATTTATTTTTGACACAGCTGACACCACTTTCCGTCCGATGCGAGTAGTATTAGTTTTCCATGGAAGTTTGACCTCCCGTCTCATTCTTGCTAACAAAACATTTACAGCTGGTTTCTCACTGATCTGACCTACTTTACTAACGTGTTGAGGGCTATTCCAATGACAGTTTTGCCTGTGTAGGTGTGATGACTATTACATCGATACTTACATGGAGCACAGTAAGCTTCTTCCGGTTTGTAATGGTGAAATAAGTAATGTTCTTCAGTATGTTGTTTCATTTTAAAAGTCTTTGAACACTCTGCTGCTGGACAATTGAACGACATGATGAAAGGTCAACTCACTTTTGTCACTCTGGAGAGAGAGAGGAAGACGAAGGCTAAAGCAATTATGCCGCTTCCAACCGCCGACGTTTTGTTTTTTTTTGGAATCCGCCGACGTTTGCCAGTCCTGGGCTTGTTGCGAGCACGATTTTCATGTCTAATTGTTTTACCCATGTACAATCTTTGCCTTGTTGATGAAGATACAACTTTAATATCATGCAAATTTTGTAATAGTTCTTGAACATTCTTGTTTCCTCTCTATCTTCCTCTCTTCCGTATCTCCTTCCACAATTTCCTCGTAAACTCCTGCACTTTGATGTGCAAAGACAACTCCAATTCCCGAAGATCACCCATCCTTGTGTTAAGACAAATTGTTATTAACAATCAGAAAGAGAGAGACGTAGACGCGTAAACGTGTATGTGTGTGTGATTTCTAAATTAACTTTTACTCCTCAATAATTGTTATTGAATAGACATACCATTACGTTATAAGTCAACGTCTACCATTATGAATCATAATTTATGATCATCATAATAAATTGTCCTACTGGAAATGTGTATTTGGCCATTATGTGGGATTGTCGTGTAAGAAGTATTGTTAGTTGTCGCTCTCGTGGAGGTCTTTGAATAATATGTTGTCGTTGACGTACCAAACCCTGCCTCTCCCTTTCACTCTCTTAATTCCCTCTTTCTTTCTCCCTCTCTATAGACTCCTATAGAGAGAGAGACAGTCTCTTTCTTTTCCTCTCTTTTTTTCCCTGCTTGTAGTTTGTAGCTTTGAGGAAAAAAACCTACTACAGCCAAGATGGGTCTATCTTGGTCCACACTCAAAAGTGACTCATCATGAAGAAGAAGAAGAAGAAGGAAAGATGACGGAGGAGATGAGGATAAAGAGTAGAGTACACAGACCTGCAAATAATCAGAGTCGTTCTTGGGGAGGAGGATCAAGTCTATACTGTGTTGTGAAAACTGTAAAAGGGCAAAGGACTATAGGATATGATAGCCGTTTGTTGTGTTTGTTGTACGTGTGTGTGTGTGGAGAAGAGAGAGATAAAGATTTGAGACTTGATGCATATTTAACTGGGTTGAAATATTACGTGATGTGGTATATCAAAAGGTGGTTGTTCTTGATAGTTGTCCAGTGGGAGCTACAGCTTCTTGTGTCAGCATTTTATGCATTCAAGAGTTAAAGGTGAACATGAGGATGGTACATACATGTATGTGTGTGTGGAAAGAGAGAGAGAGAAAAACTGCTAAGACACTTGGCTAGACACAATACATAAGACGTGGAGTAGAAGAGAGAGAGAGAGAGATGGTCCGTGATGTACATAAAATAGTTAGTTGTTACTGTCCTGTTGTTGTTCCTGTAAAAGGCGGAGTACATATGGGTTTGTTGTAGCCACTCGTCATTTCTTTTGGCTCCTTTGGCCATCACACACACACATACAACACACATCACATAATATCATATACGCATATAGTCCTTTTCTGTGAAGAAGACCATGTAACAACTATAGAGTCAGAAGAAGAGTGAGTCTCTCCCTCCCTCCCTCTTCTCTCTCTCTCTTGATGTTGCAGATAAGAATCAAAGCCTTGGGGTGAAAAAATGAGTTGTAGAGATAGAACATATATAGGTAATAGGAGAGGAGAGGAGTGCAAGTTGGTGACTGAGAAAAAAAAGTGATCCAACGAATCTTTCATTTCTTTTCCCTCGAAGCTTCTCTCTCTCTTACTCCCAGTGAGAGATAAAACGTGTGTGTGAGTTGGTGAAATTTTAATACTTTGTTCTCTCTGTCTTTTGGTAGGATTGTTGTTATGCTACGACGGAGGAGGAAGGTGTCATTTGATTTTTGAACGTGACAATAGTTTGAGATAAATACTTTTGTTGTTTGAGGAGGAGAGGAAAGAGAGTTTTTTTGATTCCCTTTCCATCGGATTTTACGAGAAATTTCAATTTATTTTGTGTACAAGGGAAACAGATGATCGGTAAGTACAGAGAGAGTAAAAGAGAGAGAGAGAAAGACGTTGGCAGAGCGAATAGCATGCCAGGTGGTGAGGCTGAAGAACCTGTTGGTTGATAAAAAATAATAAGATCTTACTAGATCTAGTTTTTGAAATGCTACTGGTCGTGCATTTCTAACCAGTTACCCACAAGCATACAAAATAGTTCACCCCGAAACGAAATGCCATGCCTTAAAGTTAACAGAGAACCACAACCAAGACCATAAGGGCTTCTCTCTTCTTCTCCTCTTTTTTTCCGTACTCCCCCCAAACACACACACACACACATTTTTTCTTATGATTTAACTGGCATTCAATATAATATCGTATCTATTCATTTTCATATATCCTCCAAACACACACACTAAACTCAGAGAGGGAGAGGGAGGGGGAGAGCAATAAAAAATCACCAAGATCTATAGTATTCTCTTTTATTTTTATTAACCATGTGGTTGCGTGTACGGTGATGGTGGTTCCTCTCTCTTCCCCTCTCTCTCTCCGTTTGTATGGATTAAACTAAAATTCTAATACATTAGTTTTCCTAAATAATTGCTATTGACCATGCTGTGCAATATAATGCAATAATACAAATGCCATGTGATACCCTCTTTTCCACTCCGCGTCCTTCCCTTCCATCATAATGTACTCATGTTTTGGTTTAGCATAAACAATATAAACAATTGTATATTGTTGGATGAGAAGGAGGAGGAGGGATATAGGCACTTAACTGCTGTTACCATTGCTTGAGCTTTTTGTGTCCTCCACACACACACACACACACACACACACACACGGGTAGAGACGAGACAGAGAGTGTTATATTTATGCTCTTTGCCATTGCTCACTTATAATAACTGAGGAGGAGAGGAAAAAACCTTTTAGCTCTCCCTCTGCACCTGAAGATACTTGACTTGCATGCTCCTGACTCCTTTTGCTGCTGTTGTTGTTCTTTTTCTTTTTCCATCATCTTGGTCTTCTTCTGCTCTTACTTCTTCGTCTTCTTTTCCTTGCATATTATTATAAGTTAAAGAGAACTCCTTTCGCCGTCAGCAAAGTTAGTTTAGTTTTACTTCTTACTGATGTTACACACGCTCACGCTCTCGCTCCCTCAATCTTTCTCGTTCTATACGGATTCTTTACGTCAAAAAAATTACCTGACGATAGGCATCATCTAATCCTCTCCCTCTCTTCCTCTACACACACACATACCATACACCCCAGTACAGTGTACAGAGATAATATTATGGTGGAGAGCAAGAACTACGGTTAATATACCGGCGAAGTTCTTCTTTCCACTGCATGATGATACGGTAGTGGGACTTTGTGCATTGGACGGACATAGTCAAGAGGATGCTGTTCTGAGAGAGAAAAGAGAGAGAGGGAAAGAGGCCAATGGATTGGAATTGGGATTGGGAGATGAGATGATACCCTTTGATATGAATTGATAGTTGGACACACACACCAGCCAATATAATGTACAAATAAATAGGAAATAAATACAAAAGGGAGGCTTTTAACTCTGACTTTTTCACTGGGAAACACGAAAGGTAGATGGGTCGAACGGTCTCTCTCTCTCTTTCTCTCTTGTTGTGCTATGTATGTATTTGTACACACACACGCAGTGAAAACTAGTTGAGAGCCCAAAATTGAAGTGAGGGAGAGATATTGTATTGGATAGGTGTTCGTTCAACATGACCAGCAAGCGGTTTTTCCCTCCACACACACACACACACACACAAGACAGGACAGTGTGTACTGTACAGGAGGAATATTTCCTCTTCATGTTTCAACTTTACCATCAACGTTCTATTTCTTTTGTCTTTGACAATTATATAGCAAAGTGAGATTTGAGGGGCTGATAGACCTCGTCCGTAGAATTCCTCCCTTACACACACACACACACATAGGGAATGATCCCACAGGAGTGAGTGAGAGAGAGAGAAAAAGAGTCTCATTATTTGGACAAGCGTAACAATCTCTGGAGGTAGTAGTTAAGTTGAGGGAAACTAAATAAGAGGAGCATGGGCGAACATTATGTGATATTTTTTATGGACAGTTGTCCTCACTTTATATTCCGATATGGACAATGGACACTCCATTCGTCCCTTACACACACACTCTCTCTCTCTTTTTCTTGATCCTTAAATTATTCTACTTTTACGGGATTTACTTATTTATACATTTATACTACGGGTGACTCTACGGTAGCCTGTCCAACTCTTCCTTTCTCCCTTCTCTGTTTATGTCTTTCGAGATATGATAATGTCAATGTTTTTTCCCCGTCCGCATGTCTTTATTTACTTTTATTCGTCTGTCCTTTAGTTTTTGGTGAGGGACTCTCACTACTTAGGAGACTCAGACTTGTCTCTCGTTCGTTCTTGGGATTGTCTTTTCGTTATTTTTATATGGATACATAGCAGTAACTCTCTTTTTTACAGAGGGAAGAAGACAGTAGTACATACAAGTGTATTAAGTTGCTCAGCCCTTTTTTCTAAACTGAGCAGAGTAGTGAGTGTGTGTGTGTTTACACATAATAAGTCTTGTATTTAGGGACTACCGGTTTTTAACTGTGGGTTTCTTAACTGAGGGTGAATAAGGAAGTATCGGGATATCTCTCTCAAGTTTCCCTCAAGATTGTTCTCATTCTTGCTGTCTCTGTCCCTGTCATTGTCGTCGTCAATTCTATATGTATTGGTCTGCCCCGTGTGCTGTCAAGGAGGAGGAGGAGAAGAAACAAGGGAGAGAGAGAGAGGCGGCGGCAATGGTGAAGAGGAATGAGTAAGTAGTTAGGTAAACTTAGTAAAGTTGTACTCACCGATAATGGAAATGGTTTGGGAATGATGGGAAAGAAATAATAATGTTTTTCAGTGTTGGTGGTTTTTTTTATTTCAATTCAGTCACTACGCTACTCCACTGTGTGTGTGTGTGTGTGTGTGTGTGTGTGTGTGTGTCTGTCCTTTATCGTCAGACTCATTCTCAGCCTATCCTTATTGAAACTTTGGACAGTTCTCGTTTTTAACTAGTAGATTAGTATGTGTGATGTCTTCTGCCAAAGAAAAGTCTTTCTCTTGTCTCCATCTCTCCTTATGTACACCCTCCGTATTCCTACCGGTATGAAAAAAAGTTCTAGTTTGTCCTTTCACTGTCTCTCTCACTCCGTACTGTACTACGTGTGTGTGTGTGAGGGGGAGAATTCCATGTAGACACAACATGTGTACATAGTGTACATCAGGCAGTCAGGTAGGAGGATGATGTGAAGGAAGGCGAGCTTCATGACGGCAATTCGTAATTGTCAAATAGTCAAGTGGCTGCTCCAAATAAGGGCTGGGAAATGTGTCGGTTTCCGTGACAAAAACCGAGTTTTTAAAGGCAGCTCAGATACAGAAGACAGACAGACAGGAGGTTAACTTTTTTCCCTCCCTCCCTCCCTCTGTATCATTTCTTCTCTCTCTCTGACTTGCTCTTGGTTTTTCAAATGAGCATGTAGTGTTGTTTTATAGCCGGTAGCAAGTACCGCCGGAGTGAGCATAACGCCAGAACTAAAGTCAGTAGTTACTTAAGGAACCTTTTTTTGTGTTTCCTTTTCCCCCAAGTACGAACAGTGTGTGTGAGTGTGTGGTGTCTTAAGGGTTTAAGGAACTCCAAGTTTTGTGGTACATCTATATTATTATTATATCACTCCACCAACACACACACAGGTAAAGATGGGGAGAGAGAGGTGTGTGTGTACATATACACGATTATGGAACTGCAGTCCTGCTAGTGTGTGTGTGTGTGTAGGATAGACAGATATGCAAGAATGAACCTCCTTCTTGATCTCTCTCTCTTCTGGTATAGGAGACAGCGTGTGTAAAGTAAATTGAGGGATGCATAGGAAAGTGTAGCATAACGAGAAATGAAAAAAGATAGAGATAGATAGAGATCCCCAATTAAGAATCGTCCCAAGAACGCGAGCTGCATTCACAATTAGGCCAATTTAATTGTATCTTATTGTGGTGGACCGCCCGATCCGACCCGCATCTTCCATGTGTGTGTGTGTGTACTATAAAGTACATGGAAAGAGACGAAGACGAAACAGAGTGGCCAGCAAGAAGCAGGTTATATCACACACACATAAAGTAACCTGCTTGCTACTAACTCGTACTCTCTTCATCTCTCTCTTATAGATTTTCATCCTCTCTCCTACATTCTAATGCTCCTGCTCTTTTGCCTTTTTCAGGCTCTACAGCTCACATCATCGCATTACTCTCTCTCTCTTCCTCTCCCTCCTCTAACCTGTTTCTCTCTCCCTGACGATTTACTTCTTTTCTTAATTTTTCTTACACACATGGCATAAATTCAACAAATACACGGACTGGATATAGACTGGAAATATGGTATTATTAATACACAGAACTTGTTCATCCTCTCTCCCTCTCTTCTAGAGTGAGGAGAGGAGGTGTGTGTGACTCTGTAGTTATTTTTCGTTAATGTTCTCTCTTATGCGTCTACCGGACGTCCCTACTCCTCCAGATATGTATCTCCTCCACAGGCAGACACACACGGGCATGCTAATGCTACTTTGATACACACACAGTGGGATGAGGATGCTACGTATAGAGTATATCACTCACCAAGAAATTTCTAGGCTAAACAATTAACTTTCTCGAGTGAAATTAAAGTTGGTGGCAAATCCAGGATCGCCCCTGGTCCTTCACGTAACCCGAAATGTGTGCGTGTGTGGATGTGTATGTGTAGCTATGTTGTTGTTTGGTCGTCCTTAGCCAGTAGCCAAATCAGTCCAGTACTTTTTCTAGAAGAAGAAAAGAAAAGCTTTTCAAGAAAATGCTCCACCCCCTTCTGCTCTCTATTTTATGATAGGGTGGATGACTGAATTGGGATGCTAATGACTTTGCTACCGTTTAATTGCATCCTAAACTTGTCATTGAATGGTAATTTCTATTAGCGTGATTTCCCCTCTCCACTTTCTCTTTGTCTGTGGAGGATGAGCCGGTGAACTGGATTTCTGTTGTTTCAAATGGAATCATCAAATCCCACTGTATAATTTATTGTACCCCCACTAAATTACAGTAGCAGCGAGGGAGGTCAGAAGGTCTTTCAAGGGTTTCCAATGTTGGTCATGTGTAATTTCCTTATCGTTTAAAAAGATCTGATAAAAATGGATCAACGACAGAAATCCGGGATTTGGAAATGTATCATCAGAATTTACATTTGATCATCCCAGAATCAGTCACAGAAACTTCTTTCTGGAAATAAAAGGAGTTTTGAGAAGAGAAAGAGAAGCTACTCACAAAAATACAAGTTACCTAAAATTACATGGAACTTGAAACATTTTCCTGACTGGGTTTCTTCTCTCTCAGGAAAAATCCTCCTCCTTCTCTCTACAATATTATACGTTTTATATTGACAGCTCATCATCATCTTCTCTTTCCTCGACTGGATTTACATTTTACATTACTTAACCATCATTGGACTAGGGACTAGGGAGGATAGTGTGTGTGTGTGGATATGTGCCCATCGTTTTCCCTGACTGGTAGCATAAGCCTCTTTTCTGAGTACAAATACGAGGGCCCATGCAAAGAATGTAATGATAATGTGTGTGTGTGTGTGTGTGTGTGCAGTGTACATGTATATATAAATAATTGTTGAGCTCGTCATGTATAATCCTACCTATAAAATATGAAACCTCACATTTACCACCACCAGTTCTTCTCCTCCTGTGTGTGCGTTGTGTGTGTGTGTGTGTGTGTGGAGGATTGATCAGAGGAGGAGAGGGAGAAGTGGAGGATCATAGAATCACGGATACATTTAATAATACGAAGCAGTTAAAAATCAAATGCTCACACGCATATATTCATTAGAGTGTAGAACTAGTAGCCAGAAGTTGTACATTTTTTTAAACTACTAGATAATTTTCCTAATTTGAATTCATTAATATTTATACCTTCCCTGATAGTTGCACTTTTTCATCGTCTCTCTCTCTCTCTTCCCTTCTCTTTTTTTTCTTTCACTTCTTTCGTGTTTTGAACGTGATCATGATCTTCAGGCCTCGTGCTTGTTTTATTTTACCTAATATTAGTCTTTTTTAGTCTCTCTCTCTCTCTTTCTCGCTTTGCTGTCTTGTACTCCTAGCACCAACTTACTTAACATTCTATGTACGAATTCTATTATTTAAATATTATGTACATTTTTAATTCCCCCTTCTTGATGAAGGATCATTAAGACTATCAGAGTTTAAATTATTTATTTATCATCTTGTGTGTTTTTTTCTCTTTCCTCCCTACAGGAAAAGCCACACAAATGTGGGACCTGGTGAGTTTTAAACCTTTTTTCACACACACAAACACGATAGTACTTGTGAATGTGTACATTCCAAGTTTATTAATGCGATTAGCAAACTTTAAATTATGAGATAATTTGACTGAAAAAAAATCTATTATGTGATTGTGATTGCAGTGGGAAGTCATTCCCCACCCCAGGAGACCTCAAGAGGTAATAAATCCCTTCCTCAGAATCGAGCGAACTGTATGGAATGATGACTTGACTCTAATTTGTCTTTATGCATTTATTTTTAGCCACGGTTATGTTCATTCGGGAACATGGCCTTTCCGGTGTCCAGTCTGTAAGAGGGGTTTCTCTAAACATACAAATCTCAAAGTAAGTAAACCACGTAGACTGTATGTATCTGTAAGTTTTTTCCTCCCTCATTTGTCAGATTTTTAATTTGACAAGTGATCTAATTAATTGACGTATTGTACTCCACATTGGTAGTTAATCTGTAGAAGTATCATGGATTTTTTTGATGATTTTTGATGATTTTTTCTAATGAAGTATTTATAATGTGTGTTACAGAATCATCTCTTCCTACACACAGGTGAGAGTTTGTTCACACACTCAAGTAGTACATACTAGTTCTGTAGTGTAAGTACAATGGAAGGGGAATGGAAAAGACAAGGCAGGGGGAAGTTGGAGATTACAAATTGTTGAAAGGAGGGATCCTCATGAAAAGACGTCATACGTGGGTGTTTTCAAATCATAATCTGAGGGAGAGATCAAGGGGAAACTTATGGTTTCATCATCATCTGAGCTTGTTGATGTGTGTGTGCGTGTGTGTGTGATCCTTTCATATTTATAGAGAGACAAACAAATCGAGTCTCTCTTTCTCTCTGTCAGAGAGAGAGAGAGAGAGAGAGAAGAGAAGAATAGTAGGATTGTATTACAATAAAATGTAAAGTTAAAATATTATGAGGCAATTTGTATGGATCAATTTATTGTCCACACTCGATTGAGTGTTGTGTGTTTGTGGAGGATGTTATGTTATTCATAGTGTAGTTATGATTGTTATACACACACACGGAGGGAGGGAATTCTCATGAATGACTGATATTCGTGTCAATGTGTTTTGTGAGGAGGGAAGGAAAGATTGTTGTTGACTCTGATTCTTTTTTTGGTGTGTCGACTTTGTGTTTCTGTGTGTGTGGCGTACTTTGTGTGGTTGGGCATATTTTAATTTGGTCAGAAAGTCATGGAATGGAGATTTGAGGTTGCCTTGTCTTTAATTTATAAAATTGCTAATAGTAAAGAAACTGTTTGGTATTCGAAGAGTGATTGTATTTATGTTGCGGAGGCGTCCTTTCTCAAACTTTTTGACTTGGGCTATGTGTGTGAGTGTGTGTGTGTGTGTGTGTGCTTATGTTGTGTGTTGGTTGGGTGGTCCTAAGGAGTAACCAGCAGGCGATCCAAATCATCGATATTCCATAGATACCCCATAATGAATCTTTAGCCCATTCATCAGCTCATAGTCAGTTTCTCATCTGTCCATATATTTCATGGGTTGAGTTACAGCCACAGTGTGTCTGTGTGTGTTTGTGTGAGCCGGAAATCTAATCCAATCTAAAGTGTATTACAATCTCCATTTGAATCTCCAATCGGATCACCTTAGACACCGCAGGTAGTCGGCGGGAGCTTACCATTCCCCCTACATCATTCTTTCTACATACTGAACACACACACTACAATTGTACCTTACCCCTCCCCACACACACATCTTTAATAGCTCTTCCCTCCCATACACACTACGTTCACTCAACGACTTGGAGGAAAATAATAGAATGACTGACAAACCATCCAAAGTTGATATGCGCGTAAATGATACGTCCACTGGATTCAATCTAGAACAATGAGGATGCAGAGAGACTCGTAAAAAGGGAATCAAAGTGTCACTTCCATTCCTTCTGCCACAAATATATTATGATAGACTTCTTGAGGCAGACCAACACATGTCTGCCATGGTGTGTGTTTCTCTGTCTGACATTATGGTAAATATTTATAATCATGAGATGGTTTTGATTATCCTTATCGAATGTACAGATTAGCATTGAAAAATTGAATTGCGCATTTCTTTCCATTTGTTTTCGAAGATCAGTGTGAGTGCGAGTGCAAAGTGTACGTGTGTGTGTCTGTGGAGGATACACCTATTTAACAGTGTGTGTGTGTAATGTAGTATTCATTATTCATAATAATATTTACTCACGCTTATACTTGTCTTCTCGTGTGTGTGTGCCTGTGTGTCTTCTCTCTCTGGTGGTGGTTTCTTGTGGGCAGTTTTTATTGCAATTTTTTTCTATTTCTATTCATCCAAACTGTTGGTGATAAACCTACAATTCCAACTTATCCAACTAGACACACACACAGCCACTCATGTGGATTGCAAATTTGGCCAACATGTCTTTTACACTTAATATATTATTTGCTTATTATTATTATGTGAGCACGTAGACGGCAAATGCCAATTCATAGATTTTTTGTGAGTACTGACTGCCATATATAATGCGATTCTCTGTATCTACCCATATCGCTGTACACGTCATGTCCTACACATAAGTAGATATCCAGTATGTGTGTGTGTGTGTATTTCCTTTCCTTCTTGTTTTTCCCCCTGTTTTGTATTTTCTTCTTGTCCATCCAAACGAACACATTACCTACACATGTCTTCATCTCTAATCATATGTATCCTGTTTCTTGTCCCTCTCAAAAAACCTTCAAAAGGGAACAAAAGAGAAAAAAACCAAGGGACAGGGAGAGAGAAGAGAAATATATTACAGGTAGCTCGCAAAAAAAGTGGAAAACGGTTCAATTTTTACTCAAACACAAGTCTGGAGGAAGAGGAGGAGGGTGTGTTAGCAAAATTAGCAATTGTATAATTGTAATCGGGGTGGAGGCAAACTTTCTGTTACTCCTCTGTGTGAGAGTGTGTATATGTGTGTGTGGGTAGCATATGTGAAGCGACTGGAAAACTGACTGACTGGCTCACTCAAAAAAAATTACTTTGCGATAAGACAAGAGGATGGCCATTTCATGTGAATGAATGTTCTAAACTGGATTTACTTGGGCTCTCTCTCTCTCTCTTCCTCCCTTCTCCTTTTGAAGGGTTTTAAAGGGATGCAGGAGTAAAGTTTTCTGTACATACAGCACACACAAGGAAGAATGTACAATAGAGAGTAGAAAACGAGGAGAAAATAGAGCAACAGAAATAAAAAAAGAGTTATATAAGTGTACAAATTATATTACAGGTCTCGCTCTCTCCCCTTCTGTTTGGGTACACAAATATGAATACTTATATAGCTTATTATTGAGATAAGAAAAGAAGTTTGGTGGTTTTAGTTGGCCTGACTTGGGAAGAGAGAGAGTGTGTGTGTGAGCGTGTAGGTGATATAGAGATGAGGATGGATGAGGGTAATAGCTAATAAGGCTTTATAAGAAGACAAGCAGTCAGTCAAAAAGAGAGAGAGAGGGAGAGGGGAAAAAGTCGGGCATGAGATTGACCGGTAGATATTGAACTGTGTGTTGTTAACTTGCACTTCTTGGCAGTTGAGTAGTCTTGCTCTTTGTGTGTCTATTATCTATTATGTGTTGCTCCTACGTGTGATGTGATGTTGTGACCTCTTCCTCTCTGCTTCTGCCTCTGTCCAAGATTCCCCTCTCCTCACACAAGAGAAGAGAAGAGGAAGGAGAGACGGGGAAAGAAAGAAAGGGGCACAGCTGGAATACGGTTATCTTGAAAGCATAAATGTAATTCACATGTAAGTATTGTTAGGCATGAGGAGGATGAGGCTGAGTTACATTTTACAATACAAGTTACACACACGTGAATTTACACACTCACACACACACACACACACTTGACGATACAATTGTACGGACAGGGAGAGTGATCGTCAGGTTATGCATTTGAATGTTGAGTGTGTACTTTTGTGTGTGTGTGTGTATGGAGAGAGAGAAAGGATGTACTCAGACTCAGAGTGCGTATAAATTGATATATTATATGGTTGGTTAGTTAGAAATACTTAATGTTTGATACTTTTTTATCCATAACTACATACGAGTGAGAGAGAAGGATGGGGTGTAGGTGACTGGGACCGCCGGACTAAAAACGGAACTGTCGTCTCTCTCTCTCTAACTGTGTGTGTGTCTGCGTGTTGACCTGAGGCAGGCAACCAGCCGTCGCATGTAAGAGAAAGAGAGAGAAGACGTGCTCATATCGTTTTGGATCCGTATAAATACACACACCATTTATTACTATTAGTGGAAAAAGGACAAGAAGAGTCAAAGGGTTTCGGTTTCCTTTCCGTCCTCCATTCGTCCTCGTCACTCTTCCCTCTCTTCTCTCGTACCACTCTGTCCCTCGTTGCTCTAGATCCAGAGTTTTTTTGTCAAAAAAGAGAGAGAAAATTTTATCGTCAAATCGTCTACATTTTTAATGTAATTTTATGATACTTTTTTTTCTCTCTCTCTCTCTTCTGCTTTCTTTGAGCCTTAAGCGGGGTTCACAATTGTTTTTCTCGAACACGAACAAGCCTCTCCCGCTAATCCTTTATAGAGGAAAACCACGCACAAGAAAATATGTGTCGAT
>WJFB01001890.1:0-24789 GCA_009870185.1 Pygmarrhopalites habei
TCTTTTGTCGGATACACTGCGCAGTGTGTAGAACATACACACCGCCCACTGACCAGCATGCCTTAAAGTTATTTCAAAAAAAGATTTCCTTTGCTTGTCCCATCCCGTCCCACCCAGTCCGAAAATTTTCAGTCCCGTCCCGTCCCAGTCCCGGTACGGGTGGGACTAAAATGCCCATCTCTAGTAGGTACACATGAAGATTCTTAAATACATTTTTGTGAAATGTTACACAGTGGCTTTAAGGTAATAAGGAGTAATAAGGGAAAATCTTGGAAAAATGGGAGAAGGAGCACCAGCCGCCATGCCACATTTTCTCATTACATTCCCTACCTATAATAATATGTAGTACTTACTTGAAACATGGAAAAAAGGAGCAGATGAGTACACACACTCACACACTTTACACTCCTCGTCAGTGTAAACTAATGCATAATATTGCCATCATAATCTAAATTAACGCTAGTGCTAGTCATACATACATTTCATTTGGTACAAGAAACAGCTACTACACTTTACGAGAGTTGAGTGTGTGTGTGTGTTCGTAAGGTTGGTTGAAGAAAATTTAGGGAAGAAGAAAAAAAATCCAAAAAGCCAACCAGCTTCACACACACACACACAAATAATAAATGAGTGTATTCACATTTTGTACATACAAATAATGGACGGACTTTTGTACATACTCCTCACTACAATCTACAATTGAGAGTCACGAATAGTGAACAAACCAGAGGAGGTTACGGACTTTATATTATTTATATTACCACTGTATAATACACACACACCACCACCACGTATACTTTTTTCTTACACATTGGCAGACTGCAGTCTCTCTCTCTCTCTATCTGCACTCGAAAAACTCAGGTAAAAATGTTGAATGGTGAATTGTGTTTGAGACGGAAAGGAGAAGGAGAGAGAAGGGAGAAAAAAAGTCGGCTGAGAAAAATAAAAAAAATCGTTCTGGTTGTGTCGTGTGTATAATATTATCATGATGGTATATATAATAATATAATGTCTATATAACTCCCTGTGTGTTGTTTCCTTGGCGTTGTTTTTAGTGTTTGAGCTTCGTCTCCCTCTCTCTCTCTCATTCTCCGTCTCTCACCATCCTTTAACTTGTGCTCAACACTAAAGGTTTTATGTTCAACACGTAAAGGGGAATAACACATAGTTACAGAAAGTCATAATACTATTATACATGTCCCCACCAATATACAAAGAGAATGAGTGAGAGAGAGGCTTACAATATTGTCATATGTCCCATGTATTTCAATATTGTCGTTGACTCGACTCAAATCTACACACAACAACAACACACAAGTACACAGAGGGAGTAATAAGAAACACACACAGGAATGAAGGATGAAGAGCCATACACTACAATACTGGGTATATTTATATTTGTGAAGAAAATATACAAATTATGCAGGTACTCCTTCTCTCATGCATCTACAGCCACCACCACATACACACACACACCATCACATGCACTGCACACGAAACTGTGAAACTGTAAAAGAGTTTTGCTTGGTTTTCTATCCCAGCAAATATAGGATGGGTGGGAGGGAAGTGAGGAGGAGGAGAAGCAAAAATACATATTTAAGTAGTGCAACACTCGGATTCAAATTCAGGTGAGTACATCAACTACACATAAATATTATGTATGGATACACTCACACAAAGTTCCTTACACATGTCAGTGTGAGTTTGGAGGAGAAGGATGCCATGTTCAAAGCCTGTTGTGTTGTGCCTGTGTGTATTATTATTATAGAGGAGGCGTATATTTGTTCTCTGTGTGTGAGTGTATGTGAGTGTGTCGTACTTATGCATGGATTTGAGAAACGCGAACGTCATAGGGGAAGGAGGGAGAAAAGGAGTAGAAAATATTTTTAATGCTTTTCCACACATATGGAAGACGACTGTAATGTGTGGTGTGTGTGTGTGTGGAGTTGAGGTGAGGAGAACGCCATAGCTCACAAGAAATTCCGTGTGTTTAGTAAAGCTCGAGAGTAAAGGGAAGAAGAAGAAGAGAGTGTTCCATTAATTGCTCTACAGCCCTTGAACCAAAAAGTTTCCAGCATAAAATTGGCTTCACAACTTCCCAAGATTCTCGACAATATCTCTCTCTCTGTGCTTGCCTCCCTCCTTGCCTGTACTCAGTACTTGGTACATAATTTCATGTAGAAATATGCATATGCCAGAAATGAAACTCATAGATGAGAATAAGAAAATATGTTGAGACTCTTGTCTTCATCCAAACACTACATTACTTTTCCATCCCCATATATCCCCCCACCATGCATGTATATTTGCGTGTGTGGACGTGTATAATAATTCTACACACAGTACGGAGCAGAAACTCTTGTAAACTTTAAGAAATAAACCTTGGTTCTAAGGAGAAAGAGAGAGAGAACTATCAAGGCAATTTTACACTCACATTTTTACTATATATAACACACACACAAACACTACTCCCTTCTCTAGAGGCTTTTGCTCTGTGTACCAAAATCCAAGACATTCTTGTCAGTACATTTACATTGGCTACTCCACTCAACTCCCTTCTGCAAGCACACCGCTTCACTAGTTGTGTGTGATGTGCGAAAGACTGCTCATCTCCTGTTTTTCCCTACGAAAGTCATCGTAAACTGAGAGAGAGAGAGAAGATTCTTCCCTCATATCTTTGATATAGCCATATTTTCCTCTCATTTAACTGTGCAATTAATATAAATATATATTATACACGGAGGGAGGGAAAGGAAGGAGAGAGAGAGAGAAGAGGATCTTTTTACAATGCAATAAATAGAAATTTTTTTTGGACTCTGTACAGGGGGCAAAAGATGATGATGATGATGCATGGTACGAGAGCATGATCATCCACACTCACACAGATTCGCAGTCATCATCTGTACATATTTTCCCATCCTATATATTTCTAAAGTTAACATTGAGCTTTGAGCCATGTTTACCTCATCCGCCGCCCGCCTCCTCTCATCCTCCTTTACATCTTTTTGATGCTAATATAAACTACTACCTCTACACTGTAGCGAGAGAGTGTGTGATGGAAGAAAACTATAATTTTTTTAATTCATTCCCTAACTTCCCGTCCTCCTCATCCTCCTCCTCTCCTTCTTCTTCTTTTCCAATTGTTTGTCTTGTGAGTGGCAAGTCGACTGTGTAACCCAAGATTACATATAACTGTCTGTGTGTGAAGGAGAGGGGGCCATCGCAGAAACTATTTCACTAATTTTTAACATCCTCTCTTCTTTACATACATTATCTGCAAGCAGGAAAAAATTGTTACAATTTAAACCCACTGCTGTGGATGTTGTTAGGACCTTCAACCTAAAAAAACTCTCAAATCTGAAAAGATCTTCTCCGTATCCTATATTCTTTTATTCTTCATTGAAAGGAAGATTATCTGCGATGTAGCTTTGATGTTCCCTCAAAGTGACAGACACAATGTACATGTTGTGTTTTATTTTATTATGGTTCTCCAATATCCATCAAAACTATTATAATTATGCCACTCTCCCTCCATCAGAAAACATCGTCGTACATGTCCTAACTTAACTTAGTCTCTTTCAAACTTCACAAGACGCAGAGAATGGATGTGTGTGTGTGCTTGTGTGAAATTGAGAAAGCAAAATAAAATGAAGATAATATAAAAAAAATGCTGCATTTGGCATGTGATCTGAAACAGGGGAATATCTATTTTTGTCATTGAAAAATGTCTGTGCATCGAACATCTTTGTAGAGAGAGAAAAGCTACATTCCTCGCATCCACACTCGTCGTCCACACACAACAGACAGACACACCATCTCCTTTTCATGTAGTGTGTCTTTCTCTTTTCTGATCGTCGAAAAAAATCATTTAGGTGTGTGCATACGAGATGTGAGTTTTTTTATGTTTCTTCTGTGTGTGTGTTTCTTCTTTTTTCCTCTCTCTCTCTCTTTCTGCTTCCCTCTGCCTCCTTTTCTGCCTTCACTTATTTATACCTATTTGACGCTAAACCATGAATTGGCCATTTGCCTCGTGGTGTGGTGCCTTGTTAAAAATAGAATTTAGAAGCCCGAAAAATGCACTCAACAACCAAGGAAAACTCGCCTTGCCTACCTCCTGTAGTCCCATAGTTAACACACATACACACACACAACACTCGACTATTCCGACTCTCTGTCAATCCTTCCTTTTACTCTTTTTCTCTCTCGTTTTCCGTCTCTCTCTCTCTCTCACTCTCTCTCTCTCTGTGCGTCTCTTCCTTCTTGATCTTTTCTCAAAATGTTCATTCCTATCTCGGATGTGAGTGTGTGCCTGTGTGTTTGTGGAGAGAGAGAGAGAGAAGACGGGCTTGTGAGGGCTTTAATGGGCTAAAGTTTTGTGAGGCTCGAATCATATCGTTTTTCGAACGCAGCGCATTCCCTCTATATATAGCCTTTCTTCTGCTTCTTCTTCCTCCTCCTCCTCCTCCTCTTGTATGCATAAACCTCCTCATAGATACATTTGTAAAATGAATCCATATTACAAGTTTCTCAACAGGACTCTCTCTCTCTCTCTCCAGCTTCCACCTTCCGTCTCTTTCTCTCTGTCTCACACAACAACAGAAATATCTTTTCATTACAAACCAAAGGGGGAAAATTCTCCTCCTCCTTCTTCTTCACTAGTCCACCTTCCTCTTCTCAAGCCGTCTACCCTATGTGTAATATTTTTGAACTGTGTGTCTGCCTGTGTACACTATCCTCCTCACACAGGGAGAGGAGAGGGAGAGCAAAAGGCTCTCTCTCTTTCTTAGAAGAAGAATGAAAGGGAAAAAGAAACTTTTAGAATGCAATCGTCCTCTTAGACAGGATACAATGCATATATCTTGGAGATTTTTGTACACTCCATCCACTGATATTGAGCTTCAACATTTTTGTACAGCATAATCCGTTAATATTATATATAGAAGTGTGTGTGTGTGTGTGGAAGGGAAAAGATGCTTGCACAATCCACACTCCCCACACGCACACACAGATACACACAACTGAAGGGAGGAGGAGAAGGAAAAAACCAAGACTTTAAGTTTTGAACTGGAGAAGAAACGGAGGAAGAAGTGAGAACTGACATTACAGTGCAATACCATGATGAAAGGCACATGCAGCTAATATGCATCACATATATATAATTGTGTGTTGAATTGCGAGTCAAAAGATGAAGAAGAAGCGGTTACTATGTACACTATTTGTGTGTGTGTGTACCTATGTACTAATACACACACACTTTACACACTCACTCTCTCTCTCTCAAATGTTTGGAATGAGAAGAGAGACTGTTGCTCCACGCCACATAAAAAGTAATAGAAAAATATACAGGCTCAACACACTATCTGTCAATAGTACATATGCTTTCTTTTTGAATGGGAAAAATGTCGGCACGGCGGTTTACTTATTGGTTTTCGACTTGCACATAATACCGCTCTCTCTCTCTTCCTCTCTATACTTTGTAATGCGTATTTATTGATGGCAGGAGCATTACACGCTGAGATACATTTAGTTACAGGCAAGACAACACACACACATTGAGATAGAGAATAAAACGCCATAGTCCGCCTCCTCCGTCTTGTCTCACTTTTCCAATCTACCTGCACACCCAATTTTTTCAATTTAAAGCAACGCAATCCAATCCTCGCTCTCTCTATCATACACATTCCTTCAATGTTATATATAGAGTGAGAGAGCACAGACCAAAGACTAACGAGTTAGGAAACTTTAAAAGTTACTTTTTGAAACTCAACACACAGACTTACATACACAGTACACCGTACACACACACACATTCTAGGCTTCAGCTTCTGTCTCCAGCCTTTTCGTCAAGCTATCCTCCAGTTGAAAGGCTACACACACACATTCACTTTACAGACAGACAGACACAAAAAAACCTACGGTCCAAAAGTTCCCTTCGACCAAAGTCGGTCGATCTGTCCATATTACTCGGATGCATTGCCTCACTTACCCCAGGTACTTAACTATGTATATTAAATTATACAAGACACAGAAAAGCCAGGGAGAGGGGAAAATTTTTTTTTTCAAGGTACAAGTAGCCAGGGTTCATGTACTCCTGTCATATATCCCTACACAAATTCAACATTCACTACATACTCCACACACATACAATGTGAGGTCTTGGTTCTCTCCCTCTCCATATTTTTTTCACATACTTTCGGAACAATCTATGTACTCCGTTTATGCCTCCCTGTATCGGAGAGAGTATTGAGTTAAACTGATGGTACTTTTGTGTGTGTGTGTACTTTTACATCGATATAAATATCCTATTCCGCATCTTCCTGTCTCTCTCCGCTCACTCACTCACCGTTCTCTCTCCCTCTCTCTCCTCTTCTCTCTATCCTTGTTAGAACGGGGTCTAAAGTTCTTTTTAGTGAACTCTCCGGTGTTTTCCTCCACTGCGTAGACTGAGACCAGAAGGAGAGAGGGAAGAGGGAGAATGATGTGAGTTTGAGGGTGATGGTGGGATGAACAGTCTCTATCCTCATGACTCTTTATATAAAAAAGGTTCTTATCTGTGTAGTCAGTTTGTGTATGACTATGTGCATTTGTGTAGACTAAATGTATGACAAAACCAAGTGTGGCGGGTTCCATCTCTCTCTCTCTCTCTTTCTCCCCCTCCATCTTTTCTCTCTCGTCTTCCACGACTCCCAAAGTATTCACATAACCCATTACCCTGGAGTTATCCTATGCTCATACTAATCATCGCATTGGATCCTGAACACACTCCACTCTATGAAGGGAAAAAGTATGCATAGCTAATACTCTACTCTGCTGACTGCTACCTACCTTCTTCTCTCTCCTATAAAATGAAGTGTCTCTATCCTACTACAGATTCTGTTATTCTGTGAACGACTATTGACTTATATAATAGAGCTAATAAAAACTCTTTAGTTTCCAGTCAACCCTTCTCTTCTCTTCTCTTGATTCCCCATGCATCTTTTTCCCCCTTCTACACATTTGTAGGTATAGGTGGCTGTTCAAATATAAAGCACTCTTAAAAGAGACTATATAGTCAATGTTCGATATTCGCCTTCAGAAAGAAGTAGAGAGAGTCATGTAAGAGATGCCATCGTACATGTGTCTGTATTAAGTGTATCATTTATTATACTTGGAGGACGATTTTGGAAGCCTCTTTCTCTCTCTCTCTATCTTGGATGATCATCGGGATGAAATATAGAAAAATACCTTCGCCATATCTGTACATACATCTAGCACTAGATGTGATGTGTATGTGTGTGGAAGGTATCCACTTGACTTGATTCGTTTATGCATCTTAATGTGTTTGCTCGAACATACTCAAAATTACGTTGGCCCTCTCTCCCTCTGTCAGCTTAACAGGGGGGAAGGTAAGGCTCTCTCTCCGTTCATATTTCTACATGTACATCTTTATCATATTCTTTTATACAATCCTTCTCTATCCCTCTCTCTCAGCACATCAGATTCCAAACAGCTTGAGAGAGTACAGTACAAATCATGATGATGATGAGACAAGTGAAGTAGGAGTCAGGAGTAGCATCTCGGGATGATGATGCTCACATATCACATCTCTCAGAGAGAGGAAGAGAGTGAGGGAATGCATCGAACCCATCTCACTGTATTTTTTTCCATGGCAATCCTGTCTAATATAATGCATCATAAGATGCCAGAGTGGAGAGTGTGTGTGTGTGGAACATACATGCTTATTTTATACCTTGAAATAATGCTCCACGTTTCCTCTAATCCAATCTTGTCTCCCTCTCTCTCTCTTATTTTCCATATAGATTCGCCACTCAAGTCTTTATTCTCGCCTCATATGGACAACCTCACCTCACAATTCCCAACCCAGGCCATTCCAAATATTTGACTCTCTTCAATAAGAATAAAGAATAAAAGAGGAGAGGAGAAGACGAAGATGAAGAAGAAGACGAAAGAAGTTTTTCAGATGACAACAAGATTCATTGCAACAGAAGAGGGGAGAAGAGAGAGAGACATGAGAAGGGCAAAGTAGAAACACAAACATATCGTCAATGTTTTCCACACACACAAACACACACACACACAGTCACTCAGTAAATACATACAGAATGATACACATAAATATAATTTCCTATAATTGTGGTAAATCTTTTCGTGTGTGAATCATGTACAATATTAAAAGTATAAAAGAAGATGAGTCTCTCTATCTCTGTTTGTCTGCCTGTCTCTCTCTATGTGTGTGCATACACAAATGTAACTTTATACTCTTGTACTTGTTCCAGCAACACAGCATGTACGTGTACACACACACATACACACACACACTCACTCTCACTCACCGGTTGTAACACGGCGTTGAGTGTAGCATTTGGATTTTTCACAATTGGAATTTTCAAACTACGTGGTTTGCACAAACTACATAATTAAGTATCAACTCTTCCTCTCTCTCTCCTCTCCAATTGGTCCACAGGAGTAGTCATAGTGTGTCTAGACCTCATATAAAAGCGATGAGAGGGACCAACAAGTAGCGCTCTACAGCAAAATAATGGGGATCCAAGACACAAGTAGAAGATGAAGAAGAAGAAGAAAAGAGAAGACAGCGGAGAATCTTGTGAATTTTTTTTATCCGCTAAAATATCAAGTAGCTCTTCATTGCAGACATTTTCCATGTACACCACACAAACACACACTCTGTGCCTGTGTGTGAGTGTGTGTGTGTAAACTTTTTCGATGGCAAATGTAATGCCATGGCAAAAAAGGAGGAGGTAGTTCAGTTATCTCATGTGTGTGTGTGTGTATTGTGTTGTTGCTCTTCTCTAGCTACGAAAATGAAGGAGTTGATGTGAGATTCGGCGTTCCAAAGAACGCATATCTCTTCAATCTGTGCATGACTGACTCAGATAGCATACGACTTGACTTATCCTCCTTTAACTCTTTCTCTCTTCTTTTCCTGTCCTCTCCGCCTCCTCCTCCAGCTCCTCTATGTCTCTATGTGATGTGTGTGTGTGCTGTTCATCCTTCTTCAACGTATCAGCTCACACATAAATCTAGACCGTACATGCCACTCAATATGTACGTCCCCATATTGTATCTCACTGTATATTGTAAGACATGTAATGATTGCATACCAACATTGTTTTCCAAAGAAACAATTTTGAACTCTCCTCCATCTCTCTCTCTCTCACTGAAACGTCCTCACACTCCCCACACTACTCTCCTCTCCCCACAAAAACATCAACACACACACACAGTCAATTTGAATCTGAAGAAGGAGTCAAGAGCAATCCAGTACGTCCGTGAGTAAAATTACGGCCATTAGTAGCTATATAGAAAAACATGAAACATATAGCACAATCTTATGTAAATTTTTTTTCTCTCTCTCTCTCTCTCCCTTTTATCCCTTCTCTTCTAATCATAAGAAGGATGAATGTGAGTGAGTGAATGTGTATATTGTACATTATAATGTAAGCCACAGTGTAAAGTATTATTATGGCCTTTGTCTCTCTCCTCTCTCTCTTTCATACACACTTGCTTACCTTTTGAACATCCCATCACAATTTGTATATTCAACACAACAGGCTTTACCTCCATTCAGCCAAGAAGAGAAGTGAAGAGAAGGACTGATGTGTGGAACTAGAACTAAAATCCATTGGCAGTGGAAATAAAAATCATATTCCTTCACTTACAAGATGAGAGACTACCTACCAACAAAATAAACTGTGTGTGTGTGTTGGTTCGTATTAGGATGATGAGAAAATTCTTTTGGCCCAGCCATTCCTTCAAAGAAGCTCAGGTTGAAGGTGCGTAGCAAAAGCTGAGAAGCCATTCCTCTCTTTTTGATTATATATATTTATATACATGCAATTTTATATCTTATAAACACATACTAACTTCCTCTGAGCAGTCAACAAGTCATCAGAACATCACACATAGATTGTCAACAGGGTGGTTTTTGTACCTTTCTGCAAACCACCCTATCACACACACACACTATTCTCCTCCATCACAACCCTCCTCCTCTCAATGATGGTAGCTCACAGGTATAAAGTTTATATTATAAACTGTGTAGAATACACACACACACACAGACACACAGCAAAAACCAAAGTCCGTCAACATTCACATATCCCCAGTACACATTATCATCGCCATCATCATCATCGTGAAGAACATGATATAAAGTTACACTTCCTCGCTCTCTCCCTCCCTCTTCCTTGCTGTCTGTGTGGTGTGTTGTGTGTGTCTTATATTATTTCTGAGTATGTAGCCTCACGATCTGTAAAAGACGGAAGACACTGACTCTTGTGTGTGTGATTTGAAAATTTCTCTCTCTCTCTCTCTCTTCTTAGCAAAGTAGTAGAGTACCAGGTACCAAGGAGGAAGATGAATGAGTGTATGTAAAAATGAAACAATGCAAATCAAAAATGTTTTCCCCCCTCCTCTTCACACTATGCATATTTTTATGAGTGGAAATTTGCCGTTTACTAACCCGAAAAAAATGGGCAGAATCAAACGGTAAAGTATAAAATAACCTCTTGTCTCTCTCTCTCTCTCTCTCTTCGTACATATCACACCACACAAAAAATGAGCAATGTAAACTATAATTGTGTATCACATTTAAGTCGAGCATTCCACCTCTCCTCTATCTCAAGTCTTCACATTCTCTTCAAGTGGGACGACAATGAGAGGAAAGAATTAAATATTAGTCTAACTATTGTGCCAATTATTTATGTTTTGAAATCCTTAATCTCCACACACACACACACTTTTGTGTCTCCACTCCACACATGTACGTCTCGCTAACCATAACCACCAACAAGGAAGATGAGTTGTGTCAAAAAAACAACAACACAGGCTGAGAGACAAATGAGACAAGTAAATGAGGGAGGGATGAAGGATAGAGCAGAGAATCAGAGCAGATTCTTATTGTTGTATCTTCTCACCAACTCATGAGGTTTAAAGGTTCTTCATGAGATGAGAGTATTTACGCATTTGTGAGGTGTGTGTGTGTGTTTGAACACAGAGTACACACAAAATGGAGTAATTGTGTACACACACACAGTGGCGGCGAGTGTGTGCCTGACACACACAGAGAGAGGGAGAGAGAGAGCAGACAAATTTTCTGTCTTGTGATCTCTGCTTGTACTATTGAAGTGAGCCAAACCCAAAAACTAGCGATTAAACTTGACAGAATAACTTGCATAGTTTCTCTCTTTCTCTTCTGGCTTGGCTGTACGAGTACGAGTCTGAGCTTCGTATATGGGGCCACAGAGAGAATAGGCAGATCAACTAAGACATCAAGTATCCTGCACAGTCTGAGGAAGAGAGAGATAGAGATAGGCAGAGAGACTGCAGTCAGCTTTGAGAAAGGAGAGTATGTAAGTATGTAGGACATTTTTGTGTGTGAGATCAAAACGACAATGAGGATGATATGAGAAATTGAGCACTCTCATTCCACAAACACACACACACATCCTCATCTACACAATGTACGCTCACATAGAGAGAGAGAGACAGAGAGAGAACAGAGTCATCACAAGAAAAAATAACAGATTAGGACAAGCCTTCTAGGCTTTCATGCTCTTCTGGTCCTCCCTCCACATGTCAACCCCAAATTTTCAACTCACCTTAACCAACAGAAGGAGAAACACATTCAAATATGAATTTTCCTCATCCCATAAAATTTTGACTATAATACTTGGAAATTGACATTTTCTAATACATTTTCAATTAAAGGATTGTCCTGGAGTGATTTTAAGTCAGTCAATTAAAAGTGGAATCCTTCCACAGGTAACTTGACCTGCTCCAAGCTTAAATGTACTTAAAAATGAAGCCCTTGGCTATGCAAAGTGCTTTACTCAATTGAATAGAGTTGATTGAAACATTTTCACATCCATGATTTACAAATCAACTTTGTGTGTGTGCGTGTATCTGTGTAGAAGAGACTGAAGGGCCATGAATTTTCCCTTCAGTCCTGACTGAGCCCTGTCATCTGACATCCCCCGGACCCACGACCGCTACCACGTGACACAATTTTTGATTCCCTTCCCTCGGTCCATGTGTCCAAGTGTACACACGTCACACATACACACGAGTGGAGAGAGAGGAAGGGAGACAGGGAGAAAATCCTGGATGCTATGCGCCTCTCGTCGTATTTGTGTGTACACAGAAGAGAGAGAGTCCACATGGTTAATGAATGAATGTGATCAGAGGGAAAGAGAATAAGTGGAACTTTTTTTTGGAATGAGCCTTGTGCCTATATGTGCGCTTATTCCTTTTTCTACACTCTCCACTTTGGCATATTTACATGATGAACCTTCCTATATGAAAGAGTGGAGTGTGTATGTTTATATGTGTGAGGAGCATTGTGACTGGATTTATTATTAGTCAGAAATAAGTTTGTTGGCCATAGACTGTGAAATAGGAGAGAATGAAAGAGAGAGAGAGATGAGAATGCAAAATGGAGAGTCGTCCCTGTAATACACTCTTATATTCCCCAAAGATAGGAACTGTATGGCCCCACACACACACACTCGCAGACACACACAACACTGAAAAGTGGGAATGAGAAAAGGGAGAACCGTTTTTTCTGCATTTATGTGGTAGGTTCTGTGTTGACTATATAAAGACTATATATAAATCACATGGCTAAGGATGATCTGTACACACACACAGAGAGAAAGACACTCTGCTAGTACAATATCATAAACATGTGTTGTACATAAAAGCGTGGCTAATATAAGGATATGTACGTGTGTGTACTGTGTAGAACAGCTATATTTTATTCGATGAGGGAGAGGTGATGAATATTATTTAATACATAATACGGTATTTGTGTGTGAATTCAAACGGAGGAAGATGAGAAAGAGAGAGAGGGAGAGATACAGAGGTGAATGTTAGGGGTGGACAAAACCAAGACCCATAAAGCTAAACTCTCTGCTTTTCCCTACTTTATACTGACACGACGTGTGTGTATATTGTAAGTGGTACTGCAATGTCTATATAGGATGTGGATATTTTTCTATTGTTAGGAAGAGGGACTGGATGGTTTGTGTGTGCCCCCGTGTTATAAAAATCATATGACCGGAGTAAGGAACTCTCTCTGAACAAACATGTGAAGCACAATAAATGGTTTTCTCTCTCCCTCTCCCCCTCCTCTCCCTCTCTCTCTCTTCTACCCCTTTTTATCAGTTTCATTATCGATTTTTTCCCACACCAAATGTGTCTACCAACTACAGAGTCATTGGGAGGGGGAGAGAGAGAGAGATAGGAAGGGAGGGAGACCCTTATAAGAAACTATGCCGCTGCTGTATACATTATGAACACACTACTCTACTCTTTTCCTACGTGTGTGTGTCTGTATCGAGACAAGAGTATGTAATACAGAGAATCTTTCAAACTTTGTGAGAGAAAGAGAGAGAGAGAGTGAGCCTGAGTGAGTGTGTGTGTGTATTAATATATTATCCATATAAGTAAATTTATATGGAAAAGTTCAGTCAGTTTCAACTTGGATTTTATTTAGACTTTCCGCACATCACATCACATCACCCAAGGTGGCGGTTTTTTAGGAGAGCTGAGAGAAGAAGGGGAAGGCACACACACACACACAGAGACTGACAGAGAGAAACTCTCTTTTACATGGTAAGTCCATACTATTCTTATCACAATGCATAATGTATATTGTGTGCATGTAATCCAACACACACACACACACACATTGGATTGGTGTATAGAATGGACACACGTACATATTTTTGAATACATTATGCATTCAAAATTCAACAATATATCTAACCTTACATATGTAGACATGTTGTGTGTGTAGAGTACATATCTATTGTGTATATCTTCTCTGACCTAATATGTAATAGATGGGCTCTCAATTGACAAATCGAATATTGGGATTGGTGCTGGCACAGTCCTCCATGGCATCCTATCTCCCTCTTCCTACATAATTCTATGTACATCAGGAATATATCAATACACACTTGCTAGGAGCAAAAGGCAAGCGGGGAAAAAGTTAAATGGTTGACAGTACAGAGACACTATACTGTGTCTGCGTTGTGTGTGTGTACAAAAAAAGTTTGAGAGTTGGTGATGTGTCTGATCTTGATCCTTTTTTATACAATCTATACACCAAAATCCTCTCTTCTTATATAAGCTCAAGAAAAGGTTGGTAAAAAAAGAAGTATGTTGGCTAGGAGTACAGAGAGAAGGGGAAATGCTGCCGGTGTGTCTGTGTGTACACACTGTACAATGTACAGGCTACAAGGTGTATGAATACAGATATGTATCCACATTTTACCATCTTCACCACCACCACCTTGTGTTTGTGTGTGTGGAGCAGCCATATAGAAAAATATTAGTATAGACCGGCATTTATGTTTGGACTACACTAAAAGATGTTTGTCACACACACACATACAAGGGAAAGATATGCCGAGACCATCTCGACGACACTCTCCATGTCATTCTATAGTGGATTGAAGAGAGAGAGGAAGAGAGAGAGGGAAAGGTACATAAAGTATGCATAGAAATTTCTACACGCTCATGAATCTTGGAAGCCACCACCAACACTGTTGCGAATAAATCATGTGTACCGAACTCTAAAGTGTGTAAGTCACTCACAATCAACAAAAATTTAAACACATGGATATGTACAGCCAAACACTATTTTCTCAAACGGAGAAAATCAGATGGGTGTCTTTCAAGTTTGTCGGTGGAAGATCTATGGCCTTTTAACTCTTCTCTCCCTCTCTTGCTCTGTGTATATCCACCGTTTTTTTCCCTCAACAACAATTTAACTCGACCCCGGCTGACTCTGAGCTGTACACTGTGCTCTCCTGTATCTTATGTTCGGTTCGGTGTGTGTGTGTACTGTGTACCCTTACAATAAGATGTACGTCAACTTTCCCAGTTGAGACACAGAAAGTTCTTTTCGGGGGAGCATTTTACAAGTAAATATATTAAATACACTTGCATCCACACAACACAACAACTTGGAACACACACTACCACCTATATAGACAAAGATTGGTGCTCGTGTATTTATGTACGCATCCTCCTCCTCCTCTTCTTCTCTCCCTAGTTTCTAATGTATAATGCAGGTTGTAAATATATACACAGTTTATAGTCAAAAATCCAGAGTCAAAGCTATAAGACTGAGCATGTACATTGTACACACACACTGTAGTGACTGAGTGTGTGTGTGTATGGAAAGGAAGGAGAGTAAAAAGTACTGGAGATGCCTTCTTCTGCATAAATTAGTGCCTGCCCCATGGGGCAAGCATAGTAGTGGTATGAATCAGTAGGTAGAATTCTGCCTATTTCTTAGTGTTGAATGTTCATGAACTATCTTATTGTATTTATATTTATATAGGAGAGCTCTAGAGAGGGAGAGAGGGATAAGGGAATATTTTATAAAAGATATTCATATCATCCTTATATGTACTCTCTCTCTCTTCTCTCTTCTTACATGGAAATATTCATGGACTCAACGTCAAGAATGAACAAGAAGACCAACTTCTTTCTTCATCTCCCTCTCTCTATGTGTCTGAACAAGCAAGAAGAGAAGATGAGAGAGAGAGAGAGAAGATGAGGATGGAAGAGATGGAATGGAGTAAAGTTGAGAGCATTGCGCGCTCAAAGAAAACTTAAAATCCATTTCATTTGGGAATATAACATATAAATGTGTGTGTGTGTGTGTGTGTAATAAGTATAGGTCCGACAGACTTAATTTCTACCTCTTTCCCTCACAGTTTCATCACACACACACACACAAACACACACACTTCTTCTCTCCTTGTCCATACTTAGTGTATAAGGTTGTACACATAGGAGATCAGAATGTGTGTGTGTGCACACTGGACTGCTAAACAGAGTTTTAATACTTTTAATATGGCATGTAATATTACAGTGAATTGTTGTTCCTCCAGCCTCCTTATAAAAAATCGTTAGAAACACTTGTGTGTGCATACACAAAAGTATTTGACTATGTGTGATAGGGCAGAGAGAGCCGAATACTTTTACACATCAAGTGTAGAAGATGAGAGATGGAAGGAATACGAGTGTGTGTGTGCCATGATATAGAAGAAGAGGAGAAGGAGGAGGAGAAGGAGAAGGAAAAAAGGACATGATGGAAAGTCGAAATGATAATGAAATGATAATTTGAAACTCACCTTTTATAGGGTGAAAGATTTCCATAAGTCAAGTCAGGCATTTTCACACACAGATATATATATATTATATTTTATAATGTATCCTTTCGCCTTTGGGAGATAGATATATCAAGGACCACTTTTAGTTTTTTTTTAATTCTCTGTTTGAATGTAGCAGTGTATTAAATGGTAGGTATCAATTTTAAAATTGTATTCCTTCCTTCCCCGGTATATTATATTCACCTTCTTTCTCTTGGGTCTTGAACAACTACTTAATTTCACAGTATTTAATGATAGTAATGATGATGATAATAGTATGTGTTTTGTTCATGTAGAGCACTCGCACTTTTTTGACGGGAGGAAGAGATCTTTCAGAAACTCTCAGAAACAACACAATTTTTTTCAATACCACTATTTATTATTCACGTGTTGTGGAATTTCTGTAGGAATTTGTGTGGGTGGTTGTGTATTTGTTTGTGAGTCAAATATTTCTTGGTTGTAAAAATTGTCTTGAGGGTCAAATCGGGTTGTCAATGTATAAATTATATTTTTGTCTCACTTCACAAAACAAACAATTGGAAAATACAGGATGAATCCAAAAAGTTGTTTTTCAATAAAAATTTCTTTATTCTTTTCACAACACACAGTAAGAAAAGCCACCCACACTGTTGATTTTTTTGATGGGGATAATCACTCTGATTCCAAAGACACACTTAAGTACACAGTACAGTCGGTTAGGTCACAAGGGTAATTGTGGTGGGCTGTATTATATTTTGGCAAAAAGCAACAGCAAGTCAATAATAATTGGAGGGGGGTGAATATTATTGTAATTTTATTGTGTAGAGTGTCCCTATTCTATATTTTGTATGTATGTCTGTTTGAGGATGATTATAATTATTTATCAATCACCACCTACAGCAGCGTGTGCTAGTAATATTTATGTAAAGTTGTGTGTGTGTTTTTTGTTCGTCCTCTGTTTTCCTACCAAACTTTTGTTGTGGTCGTGGTTTGAGCTACACTTATTTTCCATGTCAGCTTCGTCATGATTGACATGGTTCAACTTTTGATCTTCATATACGAAAAGTATTGTATAAGATAAATTTTTTCACATTTTCTTCCTCCACAAAATCAAATTTTTTCCACTTTACTTAATCCACCAGTACAAACAACAAGTTTGGTTGTCATCCAAATTTTTGAAAGCCACTCATCATCACTATTCCTTCACATGTAATATTTTTGCTACCACTTTTATTCCAAATCTGTACTAGGAGTAAAACACAACTTTTTCCAAATTTGACACAAAACAATTCAATGATTTTTTAGTACAATTTCTTGTATTTCCCCACACAATTCTTTTCATCCACTTTATTCAGCCCTTCTTAAGAGTATCCAAAATTTTCCAAAAAGTGGTAACTTGAGATTTTTCCACAACCGGTATCCAATACACTTGTAAAATTTTGTTTTATTGTAATTCCAAATATTTCGTTCTGAAAAAATTCCACAAGTCACTTTGAAAAACTTGACAGTAGATAAAATTTCAAAATGTAAACTCCACTCTTGTTTTTTCCTTTCTATTTTGTATTTATCCAAATCCTTTTTGTCAAAAATTTTCCAAATCCAACTTCAACTTTTTGTTAACTTTCACCACACGAAAAACTGATTTTTTTTCAAAAAAGAAAATGTGATTCCAACTTTTCCAAAAAATTTCCAAAATTTTTTCTAAGGCAGCCAAAATAACACACCGAGAAACTGTTAAATTCCTTCACGGTAAATATCCCAAAAAATTGTGAATTTTCCTCGGTCCAAGTCCAAAAGGAACTTTTTTTCTTGAGTGACACTCACATAGGATGAGACAGGGAAAAGAGCGCACGATGCCCGAGAGCTCGGACTAAAATTCACGATGATCCGCCCGTGGAACGTCAAAAACTTGACTGACTGAAATAACACACAGCCACACACAACCAGCAAACGAACACACCATTCTCCCTCTCTCTCTCTTCATCCATCCAACCCAACTCTCCTCCTCTTATGTTAGCTAGTGTGTGTGTAGAGCCCCGTCGGCAGCGACAACCGAAAGGGAAAAACATATAGATTGTATACCCAGCCGTTTGAACTGCATTCTAAGCAGCGCAAAGAGAGAGAGAGAGAGAGAGAGAAGGGCGACTGGGTGGCATATACACACACAAATTCCCTACTATAATATCCCCCCTCTTCTCTATTGTATAATGCATACTCAAATATGTACAAATACACAATACAATCGTATACCCTTGTCTCTCTCTCTCCTCTACGTTTTTACTCGCTTTGCTTTTTTCAAAGCCCCTGATAAAGTGCAAAGCTCTGACTATACACAGTCAAAAGCATAGCGAGGAGTCTTTGCGCTACCGTCAATCTTGGTTAGTTGGGACGAGTCGAAATACCGTCACAAGTTTTCTACCCACGATTTTAAGAACAGGTCAGCACAATCGCGGTTGACCTTCTAAACAGGATCGGAGGGTACGGGAGGACTTGGATCATGCTAGGTAAGGTCCAAAGGGATCCAAGAGAAAGTGACCAAAGTTACCCCATACGGGAGAAACAGAGCAAGTGAGCGTGTGTGTTTGTGTGGTGGATTCAATGTTGTGTTTTGTGTGTGTTGAATGACTGTGAATGTGGCTAGTCTCCATCTATCGCCTTTGAAGTCACTTACAAAAAATTCTTTGTTCATTCGATGGCTTCCTTTCCTCCCTTCCTTTCGTTTTCCAATTTTGAAAACTCATAATCATCTTCTCCACTTCCGTTCTCTTTTCCTTGTGTATGTGCATATTGGGCAATGTGATTATTAAGAGAAGAGCCCGAAAAGTGGAACGGTGTCACTGTCTCATACATCGCGTCTTAATCTTGTCATAATAAATTAGATTTTCCTTACACCAAACACACTCGCACGAAAGTACAAGGAAAAACTTTGGACTTTGAGTATGAAATTGTGTGTGTGTGTGTGTGTGGATAGATTGTATAAAATTGCTTATATACGGAATCACACTGTATGTAAGAGAAAAAAAGCTATCCAAAGATCAGGAATAAGGAAGGAAAAAAATAAGAATCTTAATCTTAGTATGGTACAACTCGATAGTTTAAAAATGACAAAAGTTTCTCCTCTTCCTTTCCTTCCTTTATTTTCTTCTCCTCTTCCTTTCCTTCCTTTATTTTCTTCTCCTCTTTCAGTTTGTACTTAAATCTGAATTTCATCTTCTTTTTAAAACTCATCCAACAGACACACTCACTCCCACTCCTTTCTGAAGTAAGAAGGAAGAGGAGGAGGGGGAGGAGAACTTCAACTTTACCCTCTCTCTTCTGATTTACCGTAAAGTTAACCCTATCTGACTCCCTCAAAACTTTTTTTCTCAATTTTTCCCAACCCCTTTTTTCTCTGAGGTTCACCTTTCAAAGACATTTTTTCCAGAACGTGTTCATTTCGACTGTAATGTCCTGTCAAAGGAGATTAGCCAGGAGGGGACAATTAAAATTTTTGAAATTTTTTATGACGCTCCAACCATGGACTATTTCAAAAAAAATTTAAAGATAAATCACGCTTTGATCAATCCCTCCGCTTCTTCCTCAAAATCCTCTGTGAAGTCATATGAAAGACAAAGATGAGGAAGAGAATTAAGAGGGGAAAATGTTAAGTGAAAATAATGTAGAAACTTTCTCACTGCACATAGTCTAGTCTGGAGGAAGAAGAAGGGAAAAAGTTTCGACCTTCGGAATGTGTGCAGAGGGATTGTGTAGAAGAGAAAGAGAGAAGGGAGGAAGATGGTGAGCTTGAAATAACAATAAAAATGTTTGCATCTAAAGATTGATCTATGAAACGCCAAAATCCTATCCCTATATATTCCTATATGCATGCACACATGCACTCGCTACACTCATACGTATACTAGCACGAGCAAACAAAAGACGTATCCTCTGACACGACATATTGAGCCCATGGGTAAATTCATATGTTTGAGACTAAAACAAAATATGAAAATTTTACTTTATATTTCCCCCTCCCTCTGAGTATACACAAACACATGTGTACAATATATAACTCATATATAGATCCCCATGTCTACGGTGTCTACCTACAAATGTACCTTCTTCTTTCTCCTCTTCCTTCTCAGAAGAGAAGAGAAGGAGAACGAAGGAAAGAAAGAAGGACGTGGAAATCGAGTCGGATTTTTTTCCACTCCCCTCCTCTCCCTTTTCCCTATACTTTCTCCTCTTTCACTCTCCTCCCTCCCTCTCCCGTTTTTTGGCTGGGAATCTCTCTCTCTCTCCTCTCTCTCACTCTACCATGTGGTTGTTCCCTTCTTCTCTTTCCTTCACAGAATTGTTTATCCTATAGCAAACTGAATGTAGATGACTTTTCTGCTTTCACAAAAAGAAGGAGGAAAGACGAGGAGGAGGAAAAAGAAGAAGAGGAGGAGGACGAACGACGCAAGAAAGACGGCGAAAAAGAAGGAAAAGGAGAAGCAGAAGAAAAAGAGACGTGGAGAGAGAGAAAGAGAGAGAGAAAAAAAACCATCTATCCACTCGACGATGCAGACCTGGGCTATACATTTTGCACAATATATAATAGAAAAGTGGATAGAGTCGAGTGGAACAGGGCTGTACCCTATTACCCTTCTACTATATCGTATTCCTCCTTTACTACCCGTGCATCTCTTCTTCTTCTTTTTCTTCGTGTGTGTGTGTGTGTTCTCGGGAATAAGAGAGAGAAGAATCTTGCTGGAGAATGATGCGACGCATTTGTGTGTGTGTGTGTACACCATGCCTGCCATGCTCTGCTCTTCCATGCCTTTGCAATGCATTGCCTACTGTGCCTTTCCTTTTCTCTCCATGGTATGGAAAAACGGCGACGGGTTTCCATGCGGCAACGGCGTAGGACACTAAGCATAACCCTATTGATTACATGTTCAGAGGAATGTAGCTACCTTTTCCTTCCTACACACACACACACTCACATTGCACATTGAACAGAACACAAGCATACACTCCACACATAGCCACACACACATGCACATTGTGTGTGTGTGGCTATATAGGGAGTAGCGCAGAAAGAGAGAGAGAGAACGGCGAACATTGCAAATTCCTACCTCACTTTCTCTCTGCGCTTTTCCCTTTTCCCACAGAAGCAAAGAAGGGAGAGTGAAAGATATGCCTTTCTCTCTCTCTCTCTCTCTTTCGATGCTCTCGCCTTCGCCCAACTTTCACATCCGCCTTTTCCTTGGTCAACATGTAGCTATATCAACTTTATTCACACGTATTATGGGAAGCTCACACTTTGAGCACTTATAATACCTTGCGCGTAATGCTCTAACCATAGTTTACTTCTTGCCTCCACCGTGCTCTCTCTCTCTCTTTCTCCTCTATCTCTTATCGTCCTCTCCCATACATTTCACTGTATACAGTCACTGTTATAGCACTCCCATTACATCCTCTCTCTCTTTGGTCTGTGTATGTGTGTATGGAACAGAAATAGAGAGAGTACATTACGGAAAATGAAAGTTGTCTCGTTCATATGCCCACGAGTTTTCTCTCTGCCTACACATTTATACAGTTTGTGTGTGTGTGTGTGAGAGGAAGAGAGAGGAAGGGAGGAGACTCATATAAATGTTGTACACCGTACGTACACCACAGTCTCTCTTTCTCACTCCCTCACATCTCCTTGGATAAAGTCTCGAGGAACTCATCCAATCTAGAAAAAACATTACTGTGAATATAAACCAATATAATATATATTTTTATATCTGGCTTCTCACTAACAGCCTCCCACAGTCTGTATCCTCCTCCTCCATTTCTCTCTCTCTCTCTCTCTCTATCCTGTACACAACTCGGATGCATATATACGTGTGTATGTACGGAAAATGGAAGACTCCATGTCATGAGCAAGTGTAATCATAGATACGAAGAAAACATACTTGAGCACACACACACAGACTTTTAGTAACTTTATAAGCAAGTCTTGGAAGCTCTTGACTGCCACACACACACACACAAAGAGAAGAGTTCGGGTCGTCTTTCTTTTTCTGGGTCTTTCTTGTTCTATTATGCATATATAAGTGAGTAGACCACGACTACCCAATTGTTTCCTATCTCTCTCCAGTTCCTCTCTCCCTCTCCTCATCTCCCTCTCCATCTACTTAGGTTTCTCATGCATGACAGAGATATATGCATTTATATGCCGGAGACACACACAGAGACACACATCCACCCAAGATACAAGAGAGAGAGAACGGTGAAAACATCAGTAAGGGAGAGTATGAACGAGGAGGGAAAACTTTAGTGTAACTTCTCTCTCTGTCTTTCTCTATGTAATTTCCACACATATTTTTCATCCGTCGAAAGGCAGAGAGAAAGAGAGAGAGAGAGAAAAGCTTATACTTGTATTACTCTTCAGTATATTTAACCGGGAAACGTGTAACCGGGTAGTGGTGGGCAATATGTGAGCAGGGACACATTTTCCTATACTTTTCCCTCTTCGCAAAATCCTTATGTATACGAGAGCGAGTGTGTGTGGAGAGAGAGTTGGCCTTATAGCAATTGTACTTGGAGGCTTTTCAAATGATGAGATTTCCTTTACTCTGCTTGGATAGACACTCCTGCCTGTGTGTGTACAATGGAGCCTATATGAACGGGAGGGAGAGAGGGAGGAGAGAGAGAGAGAAAGTATAGTTTTTTGGTGAAAGTGTTTGCTTGTATAAAGAGGGGAAAGCCCATCAACATTGATATAATACGTATAGATATTATACGTTGAGAGAATGTAACACTGTATTGTATAAAAGAGAGAGAGAGAGAGAGGAGGATAGGAGGAGAGACTCATGTTAGACATAATGATTCTCCTTTTGTATGTCATACAATTCGAGTTTTCCAAAACATGTAATATGCATGATGATGATGCAAAGCTAAGCGTCCAATGAGCTCCTAGTTTACTTGTACACCCATGTTGAACACACACAACCACACACACTCTCTACTTGTACTTTCCAGCTTGAAGGCTCTTCTTTTCCAAAGTCTCTTCATACACATTGCAGAAACACACACACACACGAAGGGAGAGAGAGAGAGACAAAATATAGACTTTTACATGCGAATTTTCTCTACAGATATTTTCTATTTGTGTTCCACTCTCTTCTCTTTTCCTTTTAGCAAGGTTCGTTGATATAGGCTCGATTATCCAAACTGTGGCAGAATAGAGAGGCTATCTGTGTATAAGAAAATTTTGTAGGATGTACAGAGAGAGAGTTTCTGGATAATCGAGGGTTACTCTACTTCAGTGTGCTCGACTTTCCTCCTATCCAGACTCTTCATTTCACTTCTCATTTGTCTACGTCTCTACGACTCTCTCTCTGTCTATCTTTATCTCTCTTGTATTGTATTCCAATACTCGTATACACAATATCACATTTTCCATTAAACATAGCCTTAGCTTTTATTCTAAAAAATATATTCCAAAGTCCTTGGGTTCTGGCAAAAAAAGTTTTTAAAGGATTTCCAAAAAAATGCTTCAATAAAATCTTCCTCCTTTGGATAGTTTACCTCAAAATCAATATGCCTTTTTGACCTGATTTCAAATGTGGGGTGATTGAGCTGCATAATAGTGCCCAGGCTCAGTTGAGCAAAATTTCTTACGGTATCCACAATACATGCACACACGCGTAGAGCTTTAGCCGGTGAGTGGATGAGAATAATTTTTTACGCACACAACCACATAGATTATGATACTGTAGATGGAAAAGAATTTTGAAATACACACCACTATTCATTTTCTCTCACTCTAGACTTGTAGAATTGGAGTATTTAAGTTGAATGATAATTCTCGATTGTGTGGTTCAAAAGTGGTCTAGTTTTCTTTTTCAAAATATTAAGCATACTAGCACTGAATTTCTATGGGTGGTTGAAAAGGACTCTCTATTGTCTATAACTTGTGTCACTGCTCATATAAGTATGGATTTCAAGGTACAATACTATGACATACCGTCATTAGTCAACATAGGCACATTTCTAAAAATTGGTTCTCAATTACACCATTAAAAAATTCATTTAAAATTGCCTCCACTTTAATAAAGAGCTTTACAAGTTCGATCGTAGAATCATCTTTGGAATATTCTTGCAAATGTTTTTAAGCATTCTTGAAGGATTTTATCATACTAAATACGGTACGTGTGTGTGTGGAATGTTATTTAGTTTGGCAACATCATTTAGTACTGTATATAAAATAAGGAAGTTTTGGACATGTATGCTTTTCAGTTGGTAGTTGGTGGTGGTGATGGTGGCTACAGAGTAGATTGAAACTGATTCAAAAGGTTGAGGGGTTCCAATAGAAGGAGTCGAGACAGAGGAGTAGAGAGAAAGGAGAGAGAGGGAGAGACAAAGACAAGGACAAAGACAAAAGACGATGCTGGGACGTCATGCCATTTAGTACAATACAGAGTGTAGGACAATGACAATGGTTATTTAACTACTCGTCAAGCACTGGAAAAATCATCCACCGTTGAAATATTAAGAGTGAAAGAATTGGAACATTGTTTCGTCACCCCCTCCCTCCCTTTGTATAGACTGTAAATCCACCTTCATATCCCTCCACACACACACACACACACACACACACACACAC
>WJFB01001891.1:0-24769 GCA_009870185.1 Pygmarrhopalites habei
ACACACACCTTCTCCAACTCATATAAGTTCCGAATTCCCTTCTACTTGTAATCATTTTAAATCCAGTAATATTCTCTCTCAGTACTACATAGTCATTTTCGACACTTGATTTTTGGAGCAAAATGTTATGCAAATTCTCTCTGAATCCGGCTATCACAATCCTTATTCTGTTGAGTCCATTCCTCTCATCTTTTGCAGAGAGAGTGGAAAAAGGGGAAGAAGCTACAATCGAAATAATGTTGGTTCTAGACACTACGATGACCACTCATTACGGTCATCATTTAGAACAATATTTGGAAACTCTGTTTGGAATCTCCAGGGATTTATTCCGAGATGAGTCACTCAATCGTCCCATTGATCTCAAAATAATTCACAAGGAAGTGGTTGACATTGGTGCCGAGTGGAACCCCGTACAATTCCCAAGTGGTGCATTAATGATGGATAATTTGATGGAAGAATTTTTTTTACTACCAAAATGAGTCTACTGTCCATCGTGATGTCACTATCCTTCTGACTAGACAACAATTCTGTCCAATAATTAAACCGATATGCACTATTTCTGGGTTTGGGTTTTCCCTTTATGATCAGATTTGCAATCCAGGGTTAGTCATGATAGTCGACGAGGGACTCAAAAGTGGAATCATCGTTACTCACGAGTTGGGTCATGTGTAAGTACCACAATTCAGTACCATTTACTTTACAAATAAATACATATTTTATTTGTAGTGTCAAAAATATTAATTCCGAATATATATTTCAGTTTAGGCCTTGAACACGATGACAAGTGTGAAGTTAACCAACGAAAAAATGGATTTCTAAAAAAGAGAGATGGGAAAGATGTATATTTGATGGATGAAGACCCATTCTCAAGTATGAATACAACTCCATGGGATTGGTCTGACTGCTCCAGTCATCATTTAAAGAAAATTTTAGAGTGAGATTTAATTTAGTTTATTAAGGGAGTTGAGAACAGATTGCATTGCAATCTCATGTTCCATAATCATTGGACTCATTTTTAAATTCAAAATTTTAATTTTCCAGGTCAGACAGTGCATCCTGTTTATTTCAGACGACAGACGACAGTCCAAATATTGTGTCACTGTCCATGGGAAAATTACCTGGAGAGATTTACGACCGTGACATGCAATGCCGACTGGCACTAGGTCAGGATGTTGTGGCTGGACCAGGGAAGAGTTGTCCAGGAGAGAATGAATGTAAAGTACTTGTCTGCTCTCAGACTGGATCTATGGAGGCAGAGGATAACTCAATTTTCATATTAAAATTGACAATATAAACTGCTGCTCATTAAAAAGGAGTGTTGTAATTAAAAATATTGTACTACTTTTAGATTGCAAGTCGATGAAGCATCCACCAGCTCAAAAAACGGCCTGTGACCTTCCAAAAATTGATTCGTCTAGTCTTTTTACACAAAAACCCAAATACTGCATCAAAGGGGAGTGTGTCACTAAGAACGTTGACAGAACTGAGCTGTGATGACAAAACCAATCAGTGTACATCAATACTTAATGTAAATTCAATTAAATAAATACATTTTTTTAATCCGGGTAGTAATGATGATTGATTTTATAATGCAGTCAAGATTATATGCATAATTTCTATGTGATAAATTGTGTGTGTGTGTTTCATTCTGAACATTGTTTGTTCCAAATACATGAGTTGTCCGACAAATTTAATTTAATTTCCTATTAAGATTTCAATTAAGGAATTATGTGTTTATCATTAGTGTTGTTAATATAATGCAAAATAATTAGTAACCTCACAATATTTCATAATTAATTTTTTTAAAAACGAATATTTCTCGGTTTATTCAAAGGATAGGTATTCTAAAGTACGTGAACCAAAATACAATTCGTTGAAAAATAAAACTTTGAATAAAATTTATTCAATAAATACTTTCCTTACTAATAGTACACAATTTTTAAAAAATTCCCAAGGGATATTTTATGCCTAGATAAGTAGTAAACATGCTTCGTGTACTGCGAAAGTAAATAGCAACAAAAACTCAAAACTTCCAAAATAGAATATAAATATCAAACTTTGTCGAAGAATGCTTCCTCGTATTTGAATACGACGTTCCGGAATCCAGGATCCTCCAGCAAACGAGCCCAACGCTCCAGAGGACTATTTATGTATAGACGAAAGGGAATATTTAGTCACATTTCATTAGTCTCCTATTCACAATCACCAGATGATAGAAAGAAAGAAGAAAATTTGAATGATCTCACTCACTCTTTGCAGTATTCCTTGATGACCTTCTTGACCTCCTCATCTGGATTGTACAACTCAGAAGCCTCAATCAGTTCCACAACATTCTCCTCTGACACAAGTTCGAACATTTTGTTAAAACAAAAATCCTTCAACTCTTTCAGCTGGTACTTTTCAGCTCCATAAATGACCTCAGTCAACTTGATAGAGTCATCGGGAGGGTCAACTCGTCCAGTGTAGATATACTTGAGAAGAGTCTTTATAACTGGTGACCTTATATCCTCGATGGTGACCTTGCTGCAGTTGGCCTCAGTCATCTGTTGACTAAACATTGTGTGGAAGACTTCACTCCGTGCTAATTTTGCAAACAAAAAAAATTACAATTAGGAGAACTTTTATACTTAATTATTTAAAATTCTTTGTCAAACATTTACCAACCAGCAATGCTCATTAATTTAGGAACCTTATCATGTCAAACTTACCAGAGAGAATCCCTTTGTGACAATGGAAAGTCTCCTCTTCACACTTGACCTCCACGTCTGAAAACAGTTTTGACTGAAACAAGTCATCAAAATCCGACAAGAGTTTTTTCCCAGTCCCCGGGTCCTCCAAAATTTTGGTGACATCATGAGTGGGGGACTCACCATGTAAGGTCATTTGAAGACAAATTTGAAGTGAATTATTTTGAAGAAGAGTCTTCTTTCTGTCGTAGAGGTCAGAAATATTTATCAACTTGCCACCCCAACCACAATGATTTTGTTCGAAGGCGTGATCTGTCAAAATTTATTTCTTGTTATTTATGTCATTTTGCTCTAAATTAATTCAGTTAAATTAGATGTATTTGTGTGTATAGTATACACAAATAAAGTGTATACTCACCAAATTCCTTAGTATGGCAGAAAGGATTGACAGAGTTACCAAGACTAATTTTGAAGGAACATCGAATTGGTAACATATTGTCATCGTTTGATTGACACAAATAGAGAATAATGGTCAAATGGTTGTTTCTTCCCATGATCCAGAAAGTCCTGAAATTCAGAATTTATTTTGTTAAATAGTTACACTGTGATTTATTCATCAACTTCATAATTTTGTAAATGAAATCTGTAGTGATTGTTTACCATTCAGATTTCTTTCTAGTGTCGGCACCCGCACTCAATATCGGTCGTGACTGAATTGTTTTAAATTCCTTGGTACCCTCCGGACAGATCTGATCAAAACCTTCAACTTGAAAACTTAATTTGGTTGATGATGAACTCACCTGTCATATTATGTAACATTCCAGAGGGAAAATGTTAGAAAAGGAAACTGAGAGGTTCATCATTTAATTGTCAATATGGCATGAGCAGACAAGGTTTTTGTAGGTTTTTGTACACAGAATAATATTTAAGTTTGACATTATAAAAAGAAAACGGGTTGAGGAGGAATATTTTACCGTTGATTTGAGCTTCAACATCTCGCTGGTTGTTTGATTCACGATCCTCACACGCAATTAGAAATTAAAATTAGAAATCGTCCCAATTAGAAACCTAGATGAGAAGAAAACAAAGGGATTTATTTCTAAGGTATCACTGGATTTCACAGTCGATTTACCTGATAATTATCGTTGTAGGATGTAATCTCAATTAGAATTACTGTCTGTCAATTCTGCGAGAATAAAATTTTTAGTAAAGTAGGAAAAGAGAGAAAAAACTTACTTCTTCAGGGAGCTCCGATGAACGAAACTTCTCTGGCCAACGACAAAATTCGTCTGGACGCTTCCAGCGTTGCCTCCTCTTCTTCTATTTACAGCTTTGAAAAAGCTCGAGGGCTCCAAGTCCCTCTCAACGAATTTCGATCGAATCAACACAATCCCTATTATTGAAATTAATTTTGTAGTCAAAGGAAGACAATTTTTGTTTTTCACGCTTAATTAATTAGTAGTACAGATTCAGCACATTTATAAAATTAATTTTGTCGAATTGATGCTTTAGTTAACCTTTCGGTCTCAAATTAAATTAAGTAAATTACACTTCAATGTGTGATTGTACAATTGTACAATACAGATCCAATGTCATGATGATGGGATGTCAACTCCCCTGTCCATAGACAAATTTTAATCTTATTTCAGTCAAGGAGTTTCTTAACTTTGACATTTGGCAGACCTGCTGATCGATATGCAAAGTTCAGTATGAACTCATATTTTTGTGAGAGACATTAAAAATCTGTTTCTGCATCAATTTGAATAACACGATTTTGTGACAATTTGTACGAAAGTTAGTCGTCCGTGTGGCTTAAACTGTACGAAATGTGTCTCAAATAATTAAATTAAACCGATACTCTTTTCTCCAGCTTGACACATTGAGACAAATAATTCTAGGATGTACGAAACGAAACAAAAGGAAGCTCAAGGGTCATTTATTTGTGCATGCTTTTACCAAAACAAGTCAAAATTCATATACACAAAAATTCTACTGGATTCTCATAAATACACGGAAATAAGATACACACACAAGTGAACTGCGATGCCTTTGACAAATTACACTGGGACCCAGTGACTGGGTAGTACAGTAATAATGAAAATATAAATATGCATGTAACAGTTTATAGACTAAATCATCAGACTTGACCAGGTAAGAGACAGTCAAACAAAATAAATAATAATGAAAACTTGTAGTTGAAAAATGGAATTGATGATTGTACTGTTCATTAAATAAATAACAATTATGTTCAAGAACGACAGCCATGACTTCCAATGACCAACCTGCCAGTCTGACACTTCCCTTACCTCGAAACCATCGAATCCAGGATTGACTTCCGCCAAGGGACAAGGGAACTGTCCGGCTCAATGAACGACATCACTTCCCGATTGTTGGCCAATGCTCTGTCCACCAAGGTCATTCCTTCCCTTATGCTTAATGACCTCTTATGATCAGCAACATAGAAAGCCTGGAAGGCACTCAGCCGATTCATGTACTCCACTAAATAATCACAGAAAAAATATACTTAATATCAATGCAGATAGTCATGTCAAACTTTAGTCAAGACATAAATAATGAATATATTCTAGTAGAATAATTCTACTACCTCGAGACATGGACAATCCTGGAGAAACTAGACTGTCAATCTGAGTTAGATACTCCAGTTTCTTCAAGATCAGTTGGTAGTCTGCCTTACTTATTCTATCGTGATTCCCACGAGTCTCATTCTTGATATTTTCTGTAAAATAATCGACCAACATTTTGGCAGCCTCAACCAGAATCCAATGATTTGGATGGAAGGATTTCTGATATTTATCCTCAAACGCTTTCAAAAATTTGAGTTTATTGGGTCCATCAATTCCTTTGATCATTTCCAACTGCCGACTTGCTTTGTACATTCCAGGTTGAAGGTCAACAAAAGGTTTGACTGTCTTGCATCCATTGCACTGCCATTTGACCGAGTCGTCATACTTGATTGGAGGGACGGGAAGAAAATATCCAGAATTTTCACTGCCAGGATTCTTGAGGTCACCCTCAGGTCGACATTTGACACAGACCATTGCATCCATAAAACTCCCGAGTTCGGAGGGGTCCAGACAACGGTCACATTGACAGAGGAAGGAGACCTCATCCAGAGTTTCAATTTGTCTGTCTACTCTGGACTGTCGTTCAAATCCCAGTTCAAAGTAATTGCAATTTAATTGCTCACCTTTCAAGACTGGAGTGATTGTCCGGATTCTCCTGGTGAATGAAGAGGATAGGGTATTGGAGACACTATTCGGAGAGCAGGAGTGGTTCATTCGGGACGAGGTCAAGTAGACTCCACGGATGTATAAACTACATTTTAAATAGCAGTAAGTAAATCACATAATAATTCTCTGTCTCTTTTATAAGAATTAAATTTGTATATTATGTCATTTTGTGCATGTAACCTACCCAAAGTGCCTCTCATCGAAACTGTTTTCAGAAACCGCTTTTCGGAGTTGAAGGAGTTCTTCATTGTCAGTCGGACATCCCATCATCTTCTCCAAGTTCACGACAGTCCTAAAGAAATTGATGTCCTTCTCAAAAATTTTAATGAGATCCTTCGGGAACTGTTCTGGAGTTTTGTGGACTTCTTTCAACAACTTTTGATACATTGTTGGATTGAGTTTCTTCAGTCGCATCCCACGGATATATACAATCAAAGTACAGAGGAATCTGTATTGTTCCTTTTCCATATTTTGATTAAATATTTTGGAAAAGGGGATCCCTTGAGAACTGAACACTGTACATTCGTGGTCCTTGTGCATGGAGATCTTTGAATAATCAATACATAATTCTGTCAATATATTTTTGAAATGTAAAGAATAATTAAATGTGAATTAATTAGAGTAATTAAAGTACCTGTTCACAATCAGGAGAACAAATTGGCCAAAAACATGTCGAGCATCCTCTGAATTTCAATTCCCCAAAATCGTGACCACAAGAGAGACAGGTCAATCCATATTTCCAGGGAAAATAAAGAAGAGGTTTCTCATCCAACAACAAAGTACCTATTCACACAAAAGTAAATAAATTGCAATTTAAAATATATTTGGATAAATATCTTTTGAATCAAGCTGCATAATATTATTTTACCAGGTTCCAAGTCTCTTGTGGCAATCCATTTTTTCCCAAAGACGGGGTCAGAGGTGATTTTGAAGGGGAGACAGTCTTTCTTGTGAGTTTTCCAGTCTTTCTTTTGACATTCTGAGGAACAATATTCGACTGACTCACAGCCTCTACATTTCTTCAAATCCTTCTCTTCGCCACAGACTGGACAGGAAGGAGCCTGAAATAATGTGGAAATTGATTAAATTGATATTAGTTTTCGCAACTCATTAAGTAAGGAAAGTCAGCAAAGAGAGATAGATTAATTATTACTTACCATTTTCCAAAAAAGCACTTCTGTCTAGATGTTACAATTTTAATTCACCTGCTGATGACAATCTCAAGTTGACAAGAAATACACTGTCAGTAAACTCAAGAATTTTACTTCCTGAATTATATGAACGAAAATCAAAGGCCCATTGCCAAAGGACTCTGAAGGGACACTGAAGAAAAACGATCTTAGAATGAGCAATCAGCTTTGTGTAAGGAGACCTTGGCTTGACCTTTGGAATTTTAAATTAACAATTCGACTAAAATTTTGGTTAAGTTACACTACTAATTATAATTACAAACTGGTCAACGACATTAATTTCGAAAATTTGTCATTTTTAATGGGAGTTTTTTCTGCTGACGAGAGAAATCCTTGCACCACCCGCTCACATTCAACCTCACTTTTTTCCGAAAAATAATCACAAAATACTCGGGGATTTAATTGGGATTAACTCATTTTCTCGAGGGATAGAAGGATTAATCAAGGTATCAGGTACTGTCATCTTGACTGGCCAATTTTTGGTGTCCACGGGGAACATCATTTTGACTTTTATTCTCGCTGAAGGAGAAGAAGGTGACACGACACAAAATAAATTATTTCTATTATTGTAAATTATTTTCTTTTTCGTTCCCATTTATTACCATTTATTGTTCACATGTGTGTTGTTGAACAGTTATATATGACAGTAGAACCTTTCTTTGTGTGTCTTTTTTATAGAATACAAAATGATGACTCGGAGTATGAAAAAGTTGAAGGAGAAGAAAGAATTGTCAACAACAGCAACGGACAATTTCTCCGACCAGAGTCAATTAAGTGAAGAAAAGAGAGAGGCAATGAAGTATTTGCAATTCCATTGGTATGTTTACTAAAATTGTATCAATTTGGTTTTTTAAAAATTTTAATGTGTGTGAGTGGAATAAAAAGGAAAATGTTTAAAAGTTGTTGTGTATTTTGTGTATTTAGGTGGTCGAAGAAATAATTAGGAAATTGAAGTTGAGGGACTTGAAGACCTGTCGTCCTGTGTGTTCAATGTGGAAAGAGACTGCCACGAAGATCATTCTGATAAAGAACTGTGTCCAACTGCAACTGATCTGCGACAAACATCAAAGAAAATTCAGAAGACTTCTGCCTGGTGATATATCAATGAGGGGACAAGTTGTATCAAGAACGGACATCAATCCGAGCCATTATCTGACTGAACTGACCAAGCTTATGCAGACATCACCCCAATTCTCAACCCAATTTTCAACTGTCGTTGTCTACACCGGGAATTTGGGTGATCCTGAGATGATGGACTTTTTCATGTCAGCTGGAAGAGGAATCAAGAGTTTGAGGTTACGTTATGTTGACGCAATTTCATTGGAGAATTTCCGTTAGATTTTTGAGGTTCATTGTCCCAACGTGGAGCTCCTTCGCATATATCCATCAAATTACCAATGGACCGAAAATACCCAATTTGAATTGTCAAAGTTGAAAGTTTTGTCAATGGAAGGTGGTGGATTTGGCTTGACAATTTTACGAACCATCCTTGCTCCAAACCTGCAAGTCATCGAGAATTTCGACTTACGAAGTGATACAACGGACGTTGTGAAAGCTGGAAAAGTTCACACTGTCAAGGAACTTTGGTTGACCAACTGGGCTACAGATTGTCCGCCAGAGAAGCTACAAGCTTTCGTGAATGCTCGACCACGGATTGAGGTGCTGGAATTTTGGTATTCAAACTGGGAAGATAATGATGACGACAATAATTGGAGAATCAACTTTGTGGGCCCCTTCCAACAACTCTTGGAAGTTTCCAAAGATACCCTCAAAGTCCTCAAGTTCAACGGTCTAGGATTTCTATTCGAGAATCTGAGATTCCCTCGATTTCCCAAGTTGGAGGAGATAAAGATTGTGAACCCTTCAATTGAAACTGCTTCAGACAGTGAACCTCCTGTAAGGCTTTTCCCGATTCGGATCAATTTGGCTGAGACATTCCCGAAATTGAAAACATTCGATCTTTCCTTGGCTAACTTGTATGAGGATGAGAACTGGGATAAGTTTTTTCCTCCTCCTGATGCCTACAGAGGACAATTGACCTCAGTGACCACTGTCAAGGTCAGTCGGTATTGTACCGAAAAGTGCAGGGCTTTGCTTCGACTGATGTGTCCCAATGCAACTATGTAGCGTAGTTGAATCAAAGTATTTGAATGAAAAATTTTTGTACGTAATTTTCAATACTAGATAATGTCTGTAGTGATCAGCCATTTCCTCCAGCCTTATATAATATACTCTCAATAATTAATTACTATGATTTTCTGAGGAAGGAATAAATTATTATTACAGATGACATGAATTTCCAGTTACAGTTTGGGAATGAGGTTAATGAGAGAGAGTATGATTAATTCACTGAATGAATTTATTGTTTTTGATAATATATTTTTGGAGAAATCATTTATTTTCAAAAATAATACTAGTAATAAATTTTGGAAGGTATATCAATATTTTTGCAAACAAATTCTCTTTATTTACATAATGCCACCTGGAACTGCAAACATATATCAATATGTCATTCCAATAGGAATTTCCCACCCACCTCTCTGAAACTGAAGGATTGATTAGTAGAGAAATAGTCTGTACTCTCAGATAATTATTTAAGGAGAGTGTCGGAGTCCTGGAGTCTTCAGTATTCCTGTAATGCATGTTGAACTACTGTACTTTGTGCATAAAATCATTTTATGGAAATTCTCCCTTTTCATTTTATTAAAATGAGAAGGTCAACAAAATTCCATTGTGCAAAATAATTTAAATTGTAACTTTTTGATAATTTCCATGAAATACTCCTAATTTATGACAACATTGAGCACATGTTGAATTTTTAATTAATTGATGTTTTTATTAAAATATTTTGTCAATCCACTCTACAGTTTGAATGAGTAAAGAGTAAAAACTGATGGCTACAGGACCAAAAATAAATAGTAAGAGAAGAACAGAAAGCATGATTCCCAAAGTCAAGTATTTAATATCCACCAGGACAATTAAGAAAGGGATGACTGCCATCACAAAAGTAAGGATGACGAATGGGGCCAGGAAAGAACAAAATTTTCTTCCTCCTTTTGCTCCATAATTTGTTAACTTTTTGAATATTGACTTTCCATCAGAATTCGTTCCTCCTCCTCTGCTTTTTCTTTCCAAAAATTCAAAAACATAATTTTGTATTTCAAAACGTGGAAACTTTTAATCCCAATTGCAAAAACACAAAAGTCATAAGATGGTGTTAAGTACTCGTTGACATATATGACATAATTGAAAATAATTATTTACCTCATGTTTTTGGTTGGCGAGAAATATTGAATTGAATTTTCTTTTGTCATCAGGAATCCAGAGTCAGGATTAGTCCAAAGTTTGATTTAAAGTTGAGAGACGATTTATCTGGATTAGGACAAATTTTCACAAGAACAATTTTTGAATTTATATTACAGTATTTCATGAATAAGTGAAGAGTACAAGAAAGACTCGAGTCCTATGTGAAAGAGAAAGGGACTGCATGACATGCAGTGCATGTATGTAGATGCAGCAAGAGAAATCTGGATTAAAATTATACGTAAATCTTTCCGGCCTTGGAGGAGATACTTTCTCGAAGGGTCCTTCAAGGTTCTTCTATCTATAGCATGGAGGAAGACATCTTGAACTATAATGCATTATTGCTATTGCATATCGCAATAGCATAAATGGCTAGAACCCATGACAATTCTATCTTTCCTCTCTCTACCCGGGAAACCCGAGAAATGCAAAGGACCCGTGGTACAGCAATGCTCAATGCAGGCAATAGTAGGGAAAGCCTTCGTCAAAACGAGTCATAAGGGTACCTCATTATGTATTTCATCATTGACTAAATGATTACGTGTTACTTTCATAAGGGTACCTCATTATGCATTTCATCATTGACTAAATGATTACATGTTACTTTCATCTATAGGATTTAATTGCTGCTTAATGTCAAAATTAAAATCCAAATTAATTTCAGTACTTAAGCCTCCTTAATGGGAGAAGTACTGAAAAATGCCACATTTTCCCTTCCAATTAATCCTAATCAAGCCTAAACCAAATCGTAGATCACACGTTTTTATCAGACCTGGATAGTAAAATTAGTTTCGACTGTTATCTCTGTCCTGCATTTTATCTATCCTCTTTCTTTTATGATACACACACACTAAATGATAAGATTATTACTCAAACATTGTTCGGTGTGCAAATGTGTGTGTCCTCACAATGTCCAATAAATATTGCAATAGCACAAAAACTACACACATCCACCTAATGGAGCCATTAAATTATTACAGTTTGAAAAATTTATAGTTTAAATTAATTATAGTTTTTTAAAAATGAGATTTTTCTTTACAATACTAAATTGTAGATATGGATTTTAAGCTAATTTTCCGTCAAATTATTTTAGTCACTTTCCGTAAATTTAGAACTAGGAAATGTATTTCTATTTTAAATATTATTCTAGTCTTTATATTTTTAATTTGGTTGTCCCACAATTTGTACCAACAAAAAAAATTGGAGATGCTCCAAAATATTCTTGGTGTAATTGGATCTGACCGAAATACAACTATCAAATTGTTACCCGGGGTCAAGACAACAATTCTTGAACCTTCACACGGTTGTCAGGTACACACACACACTTATTTATATCTTACTGACTTCAAATCAAAGATTCACAAAATTATGATTAAAAATATGGACACATTTTTTTTAAAAAAAAGTTTGAAGGAAAAAATGCACTGGCTATCGTCCTCGTCACAACAATAGCGGAGAATTGGAAGAGACGTGACATCATCCGGACAACTTGGGCTAGTAAAAAATACGAGACGGACATTATGATACTCTTCTTCTCTGGAAAACCGAAATCCGGGGATTATGATGTGAATTTTTCTTGCATTTTTAACCTAATTTCTTTTCTAAAAAATCCTAGCGATTTTTTAAAAAGAAAATGAAGTTCCTATAGTAATTACTGTGTTTTACATGAATTTTAAAATCAGGATTTGGAGAAAGAAGCCAGTCTCCATGGAGACATAATAATAGAAGATTTCGAGGAACATTATTATGGCCTTGCAATCAAAACATTGAGAATGCTCAAATGGTTCCATGGAAATTGTCCGAAAGCAAAATACTTAATTAAAGCTGATGACGATGTGTACCTGAATTTACCCTTCGTCTCTACACAATTAAAAGAGATGGAATCTTCTTTTCAAATGGGTGGAAGAGTATTAAGTGGGAGAACACCGAATTTGATCAATCCATACTCGAAATGGTACACTCCATCAGAAATGTGGGTGAGTGGTTCAATCCCACCGACATATCTTGGAGGTCCTTGTTATTTTATTAAAGGGGCATTAGTTAAGGAATTACTAGACGCTAGTTGTCAAATTCCTCTGTACCATTTGGAAGATGTTTTTCTCACAGGGATGGTAGCTAGTCAAAAATTAGGTTATGAATTAACTAAAATCCAAGGGACATTTGATCCCAAGTATCCACCAACTTGGTATTATATAAGTCAATTTTTTAGTGATGTTAAAAATAATTATATATCTTCTCTACACACGGATGGAGATTTTGATTTGATGAGACGTGTCTTCATCGATTTGGAAAATATAGAGTATTTGGTTGTGGATGATAAGGAATGATATACTATATATTATTTGTCAAAAGTGTCATATTTTACTTTTGTGTCTCATTTCGGTATTAATAAAAGAATTATTCCAATTAGATTGAATAAAATTCTCAACACTGGAATTTTTTACAAGATTTCATGTCAAATATACAAAACTAGATAACGAATACGTAGTTAAGATTCACAAGAAACTAATATCTGAATATTATTTGTGCAACTTAAACCTACCCAAACTATTTCAATCGATTGTCATTATTTAACAGTGTAGATGCACAATCTGAAATTCTAAAACTTTATCTACTACTAAATATTTTTCAAAAAACAAATAGAAGTATTACAACTAGTCCACAGTATTGATTTAGTCATATCCAAATCAGCTGGACTATTCCTGTCCCGTGAAGAACCGAGGTTGGTTGGTTCGGGTGGATCGTCGTCGGATCTGATTTGGAAGTAACTCGTCCTCTCTCGTCTTCAACTCCCTGTAAGCTCTCATTATCGTTCTTTTGCTCATCCCAGAAACGGACTCAATCCTCGACAAAATCACGCCACGATCCTTCAAATACAATGTAAAATTTTATTCGTTTATTGTTGTTGGAAATTAGTCAAAATTAAAATGACCTGCTCACTTTGAAAATTTCCTGATCGAACCGAATTGAAATAGCAGCCATGTAAATAGAAGCTGCACAAACTGTCATTGGATTCCTCTGTCCCATCTTTAATTTACAACAGTTTGGTAATGGTAATAAATATATACTAAATTTTAAAACTTTGATGCATGGATGTGTGTGTGTGGGTCAATTACCATTTTCAATTCCGTAGCTTTCCGTGCAATCCCAATAGCCAACTCAAAAGTTTTGTGAGAGAGTTGAGTCAAAGAAGAAGAGTTTTTCAATTCTATTTGTAATTTCTGAAAAATACGATTGACATAATCACTCGGGTCAGCGTCTTCAGTAGCTTTTGGCCAATCAATTCCTATCATGTAAACAATTATTTTTCATAACGAATTTGGGCAAGAATTATGATTAAATATTTATTATTGTCCTCACTGTCATCCGCTTTCAATAATTCAACAATCCGTTTGGATTTACTCTTCAGCTCTTTGGGAGGCACATTTGACACGGCACTAATCTCACCCAGTGACCTCGGAACATCACACAATTTTGAAGCCAGGTAAAGACTGACAGGGCCAAGACTTTCTAAAGGATGACCCTGAAATGTTTTAGTGGCTGACTTGGCACGGACCATCTATTCAACAAAATAAACAATACTTAACCATCTTTACATATTTCCATTTAGTAGTAAATAAATCGTTGAGAATAAATTTTACCTCTGGAATTCTTTTTGCCTCGTCAATGACACTCTGACTGGTCCCAAGTTTGTCACCCGTCTCGTCCACATCCTGACAAATCTTTTGAAGACTGTAGTCAGTGGGTTTCCTCAAGTACCGATATTTTGTCCCACCAACTCCACTTTCAATGATAGTGTCCAAATCATGTTGACCTCCGACACGAGAACGATCTTCTCTCTTCCATCCATCGTCGTGAAAAAAAGTCCTCCATTCTGCACTCACATCAATGACTCTGAAATAAAATATACAATCAAATTGTGAATAAATAAAACAATTATTTGTGACCTTGTGTCAGAATTGAATACCTTTCACCGATGACCTTTCCACAGGACGCACAAATTTGGTCTCCTGCTCTGTAATCCTCAATTATTTCTGAATCTGGATGATCTGAGCAACAAACTCTCGGGAAATCAATTCTCTTTGTATTTTCAAAACTAAATGTCCTCTTTGGCTCTGTAAATTCTGATTGTTGACTACATAGAGAAATGAATCGAAAACTTAATGAACATACGCATATATTTTTTATTTGGATAAAACAGGGAATAACAATTGTATCAATAATTTAATTAGATTGTACCTTGCATAGCCAACTGTAGTGTAACAAAAAGAACAAACTGGACTGCCTGCCAAATTTTCGTACAAATCTGCTTTTGGGTGAGCTGGACAATAAAACCCAAGTATTTTGAGGTCAATTGAAACGGCATTCAAAAATATTTCCTCTTCTTCATTTAATTGATTCTGGTCAGAGGAATTATCTGTTGTTGTTGTTGTTGACGATTCTTCCTCCTTCAACTTTTTCATCCTCCGAGTCATCATTTTCCTTTCTATAAAACAGACACACACAAAGAAAAGGTTCTATTGTTAAATAACCGTTCATCCACACACACAAACAATTAATAAGAGACATTGATTAAAATATTTTTTAATTGTTAAATAACCGTTCATCCACACACACAAACAATTAATGAGAGACATTGATTAAAATATTTTTTAAAAAATAGAAATGTAATTTGTGTCACCTTTTTCTGCTGCTATCCGGTCCAATTGAACAAATAACAGTCAAAGGAATATTTCCGGTGGACAACAAAAATTGGCCAATCAAGATGAAAGTACCCGGTACCTTGTTTAATCCTTCTATTCCTCAACAAAATGAGCTAATCTAAATTAAATCCCCGACTATTTTTCGAAAAAAAGTGTGGTTGAATGTGAGCGGGTGGTGCAAGGATTTCTCTTGTCAGCATAAACTACTTCCATTAGGGAAAATGGAAAGATTTTTAATTTTATTCCAAGGATAGTATATATAAGGTTCGATCTATTAAATAGATTTTAAAAGACGGGGGAAGGGGGGAGAGGATGTCGTGCTTGGGCGGCAACATTCCTATTGGCTGGCTGTAAAATGTAGCCCCTGACGCTGTATCTATGATCGCTTCTATGATACAATCCTATAAATATGCTCTGTTGGGGAAAACCTGCCCTACGATTTACTCTCATTATTTGACTATGTTTACAAATTAAAATATTTTAATGAGACCAAGAGCATATAAGCTAAAAAAAATACTGAATGTTGCCACAATGCTAAGGAATGAAATGACAATTTTTATTTCCTTCAAAGATTACAGTTTATTTATTTAATTCATAATGAAAATGTTACTTTGAACTTCTGGAAAAATGCCTTTTCTTCAATGTCTCTCGTTTTCTTTTCCGTTTCTCTTCGTTCAAAGAAGATAATTTGATCCTCATCCTGGTCTTGATGAATGCTTCAACAATATTTTTGTCTAACGAAGGCTTACAAAGATTAATTCTACGAATTAACTTTTTGGTCACAAAGCGAGACTTTTCGTAACTACAATAATACTTATTGAACAGGAATTCACATTCTTTGACGGTCATGAAAATATCATTATTTGGAAGTATTAATCCACCCCTAGATAGTCCCGATATCCAACTACTCTCAACTAGACTCAAATCTAATCCCATACTACTACTTGAACTAATACAACCATAATTAGTAAATCCTTTTTTATGCAATTTCCATGCAATAAACCCTGCTAAATATTTTAAAGACTCTTCTTCTACTTCTACCAACTGCATATACTCGATATTGTTTACATTAGAGGTTGTAAATTAAGTAATTCTTTTTTAAAAAAATAGCGTTTGATATATAAATACTATTTTTTTTAAAAAAAGTATTATTTAATTTACAACCTCAGGCCTAGAACTTGTTTCTTCTTCTGCCTCCTCCTCCTGAACTTCCATCGATAGCAATTCTTCATCTGTAATAGCAAAATTATTTAATTTATTTTTTTGTAACAAATCTGAACTTAAATAAGCAATATCCTCTTCTTCTGTATTGGCTCCTTTTGGCGGATTAGTCCTTGACCCCAAAATAATTAGTCTGAGACGAAATCGGAATTCACTCGGTGATGGTTGTGTGTTTGGACCACCCATTGCTCTTACAGTAGAAAAAAAACTTTCCAAACAATCCTGACTAAGTTTACGGGTCATTATTTACTTGATACAATTCAGTTCTTTCAATTCAGTATACATTTGAAATATTGATTTGATAGAAATTATAAAACCAAGTTGACAGGGAATTAAAACTTTTTTCTCATCTCCCATTTTTGTACGAAATTTCATTGACTGTAATAGGTACTTGAGGTCAATTAGAGCTTGTGCTTGTTCGTCACATAATCCAAATCCACTCTTGAGATTATTCTTACGATCAAATGGCATTGCCGAGTTGAGTACGTCGAAACCATTGTTGATAGTTTCAAAGAAGTTTGATATGGACGGTTGCTGAGGGAAGACTATTTTTGCCAATGTGGCAACACGGTGTGAAAGTAGTTGCGCTGCAGGTCGTACTCTCATTCGAGTAGCACTTTTAACTGTAATATTTTCAATTGTCAAATGAGGACATAAATTTAACTCACTTCCATTATTGTTGGACTGACACATTTCAAAAAGTGTTGACGAATTTATTGTTGTCCCATCATCCAGTGTCACACCGTCATCAATTAAATGATTTCTTATATTTTTAAGACAATGTGGAACATCGGCAAAAATATAAATATGACGTGAGGGGTCGAATGGGTTGGCAAACCTAACTGTATTTTCATCAATGCACAATGTTCTCAAAAATGACCCGTTCTCAGTTCCGAGGTCGCAAACAATAGCACAAACAGGAAATCCAGATTTTTCCACTTCTACGATTATTTGTTCCATTAATTGTTTAGTCATGTCCGTGTCAAAACTATAAAAAAATTGGTTGCTTCCAATCGCTGCACAAACCTCGTATCATTACAACTTGTACTTTTAAATGACTAATAATTCGATCAAAAGTTGGGTCATGGACATAAGATGAATCCACTGACATTTCGTCAAATACGATGACACATAATCTCAAAAGAATGTCCATGTGCTCAGCTTTTACTTTTAAAATACTCATTATGTCAGTTAAGATCCCTTCGGAACATTCAAATTTACTTGTCCATTTTCGCAAAGTTGAAACGGCTGGCAAAGGCAACCTCCATTGACTTCGAGACAATTCATAGGCTTTTAAACAAACACTTCGGGCGGTGAGGGCTTGTACAATGTCAGTTGTGCTCCAATTCACTCTTTTGATTCAATATAATTTTGATTTCTGAGCTGGTGTAAATGTTGTTGGGAGTGGGGGAGGAGGTCGTGTAGTTTTCGAATTGATTTTCCTTTTGAAATTTAATGTTTTGATTGTATTCGTTTGGTGGACAATCTTGTATTTCAACTTTTCAATTAACTTCTTCTGATGCTGAACGACACGATTTAAAAAGTTGATTTGGTCATTTTCTAAAATTGAAATAAAATTGTAATCGTCAATTAAAATAGTCATGAAGTATACATAATACAATGAGTATAAAATACAAACATTTTTTTAAAAAAATTACGAGAACAGCCTGGTTGCTCAACAAAAAATTCTGTCCTTTCCCCATCATTTGGTTGAGTAGAGATATTGTCATTCATCACAGGTGGTTGAGAAGGAATAAAGTCAATTGAATCGAGCTGCTCTGGGTCACCTGTACAACAAATAAACCAAATTATATACAGAGTAAATTGTGAATCTGTTACATAAGATGTTTTTTTTTCAAAAAAATAAATAAAGTGTACCAGCATTTTGTTCAGGTATCAACATGCAGTTGTTCTCTCTCTCTCTATAACTGTTTGTAATGTCATCAGGTCTCTTCTTGGCCAAAGGACTCTCATTTCCTGTGCTTTGAGCTATGTGAGAATTATTATTAAAAAATTTTAATTATTGTTTTTTTAAAAAACGGATGTCTTATGAAATAGTGGTGCTAAGGTACACACACATTTTTAAAATACAGTTGACCAAGAAAAAATAACGATTCAAAGGAATACAACAAGTATTTTTAAAAAATAAATTATCTCGAATGCAAAATATGTTAATGCTATGTACTTACCATTTAAATGTATTGAGTCAACACGTATTCTCCTCTCTTTACCTATTGAACGAACAGTTCTTTCATTTTCTTGGTCTTCAACAGGAAACAAAAGATTTTGTGAGGTGATTGAGCCTTTCTTTAATACTTTTTTCACAGGTAAAGACAACAATTCATTTCTGAGATCTCTTTCGTAGTCTGCTTCTCTGAAGTGATCCGAAAGTGATCCGAACAAATTCTGGCATTCACAAAATTAATCTTATCTTTCCTTTGACACTTTGTTTTCCATAACTCGCACAATGATTTGTCTTTTTTTGGAAAGCAATGAAACACCAATCTCCCTGTTGAAAGTTTTGTCCTTCCTGAGTTTTTACACGAGGCAACGGCACAAGACATGACTCTTTTAGACAAAAGAATGAGCGAGTACAAACCCTAATTGTCTTTAAGCACTTTAGTATTCTAATTTGGGTTAAACATTCTGACTAACCACAAATATTAAAATAAAATTATGAGAATGTCTGCAATTTCTATCATGCAAATTTCCGACCGCCAAAATGTTGCAGCGCAATGACGTAAGCATCATTGAGTGTTTTTTACTTTTCATTTTTAAGACATGCATCGATCACCCCCTGGGCTCAGTATGACCTCACAATCCATCCAGGAAAACACTCAAATTATGACCCTCTCACAAATCCCACAATCTTTCAACCTTTTGCTACAGCTGCTTACCGATTCGGTCACACCATGATCAATGGATTAATCCGGTTGATGAGAGATAATACGCAGGAAGTTGGGTCGTACCGAATTCGGGATGGATTTTTTAATGATGCTCAGGTACTTCCGTGTACTTTTTGAAATTCCAAAAATGTTTTTATAGTTAAAAAAAAAGCTGGTGTATTCCATTTAACTTTTACGTAGATTAAATCCTATCGGGTTGACGGTTACAATCTGATCCTTGGAGGACTCATGCGACAAAATTCTCAAACCTATGACAGATTTGTGACGGAAGATTTGACAAATTTTGTACTGAGACAACCAGGGAAAAATTTTGGTGAAGACTTGCTAGCGAGAAACGTTCAGAGGTCACTTGAATTTTTCAAAAAACCTACTGCACTAGTTTTAAAAATTGTCTGACCTGATTAATTATAATAGAGCAAGAAATCATGATGTCCCACCTTACCCGGCCTACAGACAGATATGTAGACTCCCTGCACTCTCCGCCACTTGGTTGACCCAACCACCAGAATTCTCGAGGGAAACATGGCAAAAATTTCGATCCCTTTATAAATTACCTCAAGATATCGATTTATTCACAGGGGGTCTGTCCGAAATCCTCCTCAAGGATGCTGTCACAGGCCCAACATTTAATTGCCTGAAGGTGACACTATAAAAAACGAAAAAAGAATTAATTTTATGAACTTTCTCTTTAATATTTGCATATTTTTTGGGAATACAAAAATGCCATTCAGTTTCAAAGACTCAAGTTTGGAGACAGATTCTTTTATACACATGGAGGTCAAGCTGGGTCTTTCACAGCTAGTCAACTTCAAAAACTTTCCAGAGTGACTTTGGGGGATATCATTTGTCAGAATAGTAATATTAAAAGGACTCCAGCTAACGTGTTCCGAACCGTCTCGTAAGGGCATCAAAAATTTTGATTCATTGTTTGCACACTGTGAACTCAGATGGTAAAATATGTCCAACCATCAAATTTTTCATCATTGTAACCACATTTTTGGTTACTACAATAATGACATTGTCATTTTTATCACATATTTGGTTTGTCCAACGAAAAAATATGGTTCTTTTAATCATAAATAACGTAGGTCCAAACAGACCATGGGTATGGTTAAATTAATCTCAAATTTCGTTACATCAATGAAATCTTTGGTTTTGTTTATCGTTAAATTAATCGACCGAGCTGAGAGTGCATTCATAATTAATCAAAAATGTGTTTTAATTCAGACATTCGAATCCTTGGATTAATTGCAACGACAATGGACGGAGAGGCTATTTGAATGTTGAAGACTTTTTGTGATTTTCATTGATATTGGATTCATTTTTTTGACTGTCGTTATAGTAAATTAAATAAAAAAAATGTTCAAAAAACTTGACTAAACATGAATTTGTACGCACTATAATTATATTTTAATTAATTAGTGTACAAACTTTTACATTTATAAGGAATTTAATTAAATGTATTTAAGTTGTAATTAAAAATGTACTGCCATCTGATCTACAATTTGCAATGTCCAACTCCAGACAGTCCCTCATTTCCCTCAAAATCTTACAAACTCTACAAAAAATTGAAGATGCTGAAAGGGATGATCTTGCCATTGGATTGACTCAAGCTGATCGTGACAATCATAATAATTACCAGTTCTTTGAAAATCCTCCAGAAAGTAAAATACAGGATGTGGTACATCAATTAGCAGATGGACGAATTAGAAATTCAATTAGTAATGAATTTAGTGATTTCTTTGACGATGTCGAAGAAAATCCTTCAAAATTTGAACAATTCAACACTCCAGCACAAGTTACTCATGTAAATTGTTGAATTTGACTTAATAAAATCAGACAGAATTTATAAAGCAGTGAATTTATTGCACTGTAGAGAACGAGAACTCCTTTCCCACCACAACAACAACAACCAGAGTCCAGTACTAATCTTTTGGAGGAATCTTTATCAGTTGTCACTCAACAACTGAAAAATATCCAGGAAACGCAGGATGTCGTTTTGGCTGGTAATTCCAATGATCTCATTTGTAATTTTGTGAATTATGATTAACGGGATTAATTACACAGAATTAAGGATGGACATTGAACAGCTCAATTGTGAAAATCTCACTCTAAGACTTTGTAATGAGAAATTAATGTAAGTCTTATTTTTCTTTACTTTATAAAGAAACAGGATTCTCTAAATAATATCGAAATTTTCTGTTCAGAGCTGAGAACCAGCATTTACAAAATATCATCCAGGACCTCTCAAAAACATCCCAAATCCTCCGGGATCATTTGACTGGAGATTATCCAGGGAAAAAGGGGAAGGAGGATGATGGAGACACTTGTCATCTTTCTCAAAAAATAACTGAAGGGACTTTTTCCAACTCCAAAATCCTTCCATCAGCCGAACCCTCCGACAGATTAATTTTGACCCCGACATTCCAGCGGAAACAAGATGATTGGGATAAAAGTGCATGTGACTCTGTGAATGGTGACCTAGACTCCCTATGGCAGAGTTCAGTGTCTGGGACAACGACAACAGCAAACACAATTATTAATGATTCAGACACTGGGATAAGGAATGAGGAGAAGAAAAGGCAAAAGAAATTAGATAGGGAAGAGAAGAGGAGATGTTTTGAATTTTTGAGACGTCATAAAGACAAAAGACAAAATCATAATCCGATCTAAAATCTTTACTTTAGTTGAACAAATAAAGTTCTACATATTATAAAAATTGCCTTATTGTCCAGTACAACAATTTTGTAAACTCCTTTTTGATCTTCACTGACTCGCAGTTCGCACCCACCACTTGAACTCCTCCTGGACATCGACTCGGACATTCTCAATTAACATTCAACCTCCAAATAAATGAGTCAACAACTGTTCCTGTGAAATAAAATGACGTCATCCAATCATTTCATCAAAATATCAAAAGATCATGTTGGACATTCTCATGTACAAAGTGGATAACAAGGAAGAAATTTTTTCAAAAATAATATCAAACAAGACACTAATAGACCACAAGATGGAAAAAAGTCATTTAATTAAAAGCCTCCACACCTCATTTTAAATTACATTAATCCTTTTAGCACACACACACTCGCAAAATATTCTATGATGCATCTTGTCAACAACTGGCAATTTTGTCCATGTAAGCCATTTCATTATTATCATTCGTAGTCGACTTTTCCATCAAAGCATTCGCATTAGGTTATTTCCAAGGTTAACCCATGAAAGGATTTAACCCATGAAAGGATTTAAACGGGAGTCCTCCCAAAAAATTAAGTCTCCAAAGGGTCTGAAAAGAAATGACAATGATTTCCCGTTCTCCCGTCTCTCCCAGTGCTATCTTCTTTCGGGTCAATTCAATTCAGAAGCCATACAAAAAATCTCCTTACACACTCACAAAATTACTTGCAAGTCTGTACAATTCAGGAAGTTGTCTTCTGTTTGTCCCATTTGCTATTCGGTTTGACCCAGGCAGTGGTCAGTACAAAGTTGAGAATCGAAGTAAATTATTTCGTGTGAGCTTTTTTTAAAAATGTAATAACTTATTTTATGAGTTAAACTATCCTAAGCTAAAATGGATGACCTATTCTGTAGATATTGGTTGGGGTTCAACAGCTGAATGTCATACTTTGTTACGTCTGGTCTATTTTCTTGGGTGACAAGGCGTATATGTTCGATACTGGAAATACAGGGGAATTCAACCAAAGATTCATTCAGGTCCTCAAATTTGTTACTATGCTAATGCTCATTTGTATGTTCTGGGTTCTTTGGACCTCCAACCACATTCTGAGCAAAATTTTGGACCAGATTCACCATCTGTCCATCTCCATTGGTCAACATGGTGAACCAATTTGTAGTGCTAAAACTGTAAGTCTGTCTATCTAAATCCTATTGGTCCTTATTTTGTATAGTTTTGAATTTTGTGACAGATTCGGCTTCTGTCCATAGTGACAATTCTGTACACATTCTCTTGGGGACTTTTCGACTCTATCGTTTTCATGAATATTCATACCCGAGGATTGTATGGTTCTTACTGTCATGCCGTGGACAACTTCCGAGCTTCAATACAACTGATCCCTAAAGCGCATAATGAGACAGGTAAATTTCATTTTGACCCTTCAGGGTCACCATTCTGTGCAATTTAATCTAATAATTTACAATGCTTCATCCAGAAGTCTTCATCTCCTGCCAAAACATGTCCGTGGCTCAACGGAGTCTGACTCTATTATTCTTCTGGACGAATATAGTATCCGAATATGCGGATCATTTCCTTGGGGTCATTTGTTTGGTCCATGCCCTCGTTATGTATTACCTCGTCAGTTCTTTTATTAAACACTTGCCTCTCAATAATGTCCCTGACATGGGTCAAGTCAAGTCGGTCAGTTGAATTTTTTAAATTTCAAAAATAAGTTTGACATTCCATATTTCTGGAGTAATGTATTTTGATTTCATTTTAGGCATTCCAAATTTTCCATGAATTGTGCAAATTCTCAGAAATGATTGATGGAATGATAGGATCTTTAATTTTTTCAAATGTCCTTGGATTCATTCCCTACTACTCAAGGTCAGTTTTTGAACTGTTCCAATTGACTTTTGTGAAGGTTGTCCGGAAACTTATGTACTATGTCAAAGTCGGAGGGTGTCTACTCATTGCGGCTGAAGCTAATTCCAAGGTTTCTTAAATCAGTAACCCTAAGAACTACATATATTATTATTATTATTATACTATTTATAGAATAAATTGTTCATGTTCATGAATTTAAAGGTTAATCATTTCATTGGATGGTTCCAAAGTCTCCAGACTAGAAACATGAAATTTGAAGATGGGACTGAACAAAACAATTTCCACACGACTGTCACCATTTCCCTAGGCCAGATTCAACAAAATAAAGTTGGACTAGGAGGAAAATGCTTTACAATCACATACGGTTTTGTGGTCAGTGTAAGTCCATTATTTTTTCAATTTTTAAATTAAGACGGAGTTCAATAATATGAAATTGATTGACTCACAGGTTGTTGGACTTATTGTGACGTATGGAATCATATTTACTCAATTCCAACCTTCTCAACCATCCAATTGACATGTCATCAATAACAACTATCGTTCTACCTTAACCTCAGTTTGTCAATGACTTGGAAGTCAACCTGCAAGCATTTTGAATTTTCAGTATTACCGTAAAACTAAATATAGCTTATGGTCTAAGCCTTTGACAAACAAAAGTTTGATGTAATATGAATAGAGTGAAAGGGAGAGAATACTTTAAGGTGTAATAAAAAGTTTAAGAATTCCAATTAAAGCTCACAGAAAAGTTTGGTGATGATCAAAATTTAACCCACCATGACCTTTTATTGAAGAATCAGCTAAAATAGAGACAAAACTAAACAACTTTATTCCTAAGAAGACATGTCTACACCATTTCCTAGTGTAAATATTTTCAGTATAAGCAAAAAATAGTTGTCAGTATATGTTCAAATATAATGGTTTTTAAACTGCAAGTTTTGCAAGTAATGTGA
>WJFB01001892.1:0-24765 GCA_009870185.1 Pygmarrhopalites habei
AACGAGACAATTTAAATATTGCCATTCTCTGGCAACGATACAAGAATTACGAAGAGGCTTTAGAATAAGTTACTCCAAAGTGGATTTAATGGGGGTTAAACAAGAACTTTGTTATTGTACCAAAAATTTGAAAATCATCACAATTTTCTGTTGTTGTGCTGACTAGGCTTGCGGAAGCGGACGAGTAGTTGAAATAATGTTATTATTGTCGTCACTGTGATAAGTGAATTCAACTGAACTGTTTATTGTTGGAGTGCTTGAGTCATTTCCACTGATATTGGACACTACGCTGCCGTAGGGAGGAGGAGGAGGTAAATAGCTCGGTGGCATTGTTGTGGCACCGTTACTATTATGAATTTGAAAGTAAGAAGGAGGGGGTTCGATGTAATACAACTGATTTCCCCCATGTTCTCCATGAGGGTAACCACCAGGAGGAGGCAAAACGGTCGTCACTTGCCTCGGTATTGTTGGTCTCAATGGATTGAAAAAGTAAAATATACTGTCAACTAGGACAAGAACCTGTCAACAATCAAAGTCAAAAAAGAATAATTTGTCGTAGTTAATTAGTATCAAAACCCTTATTTGTGTAATAATTAGTGAACTTACAGCAATCACTATTCGAGTCTCAAATTTGTCACATGACGGTTCAACACAATCGTGTTCATTCCTGATACTCATGGCCACAACAATGAGTAACACTCCTAGTACAACCATGACCCCTCCTTGAAATGCTCTGGCAGCTAGACACTAGAAGATTGACATTTGGAATTTAAGTTTCTTGTTTTTAATTATTTTTCCGGAAGGAGAATATTCTCATTGTTTCCTACTTAATAATTTACTGCTATTAGAATTTAATACCTTCAGAGTGAATTCTCTCCCTTTTGAACGCAAGTAGATCATCCATACGACATTTAACACAAGGAACAGACTGATGAATCCTGCACACATTTCGTCTATCCCTGTTCATACGAAAATGTCAGTGATGTAAACTTTTATCAAAGTAAATAACGTCAGTAGTATGTATTTATGTACTTGCATTGAGTAATATTTACAGAATTCAAAGAATTTCATTATTTACCTCTTCGCCAACCGTCCATAGGGTTTCCCAGTCCATACGAGTGACCACTCAGTATGACCATTTCTAAAATCTTAAAAACACTTTTTCAAAAAAACTGAAAACTGGATAAAAATATTTTTTTAAAAAAATTTTGTAATAGGAGACTCACCAGATTGGTCGGTATCACATAATTTGGGGCCATTTTGTTTCTTCAACTCTCTATCGGGATTTCTTTTTGTAGAGAGTTTCTTGTGTCAAAATAAATATTGACTTTTTTTAAAGAATTAACACAATTTCAAGTGAACTTCATGGACAACATTTGACGTGCGTACTACACTAAAAGTATTAGTGGCACACACACAACTAACTTGGGAGACTGATGCAACTGTCTCATTTTTGAATGTACAGAATTTTTATCTGAATTTTATATTTCATTGATTTCCATTTTTGATATAATACGTATTATTATGTAGGGCAGCTGGAGGAAGATAAAGGATCGTAGGTAAGTGGTTGAGAACACACTTGTGTGTGCGTGTGTTCTTGAATAGGTGACAATCTGTTTTTATCTCCACACCCCGTCCATTGATAAGCTAAATACTCACTACAATAGACAGTTTTTCATTATCTCTTTTGCCCACAGCCAAGAAAAACACGGATCACAAGTTAACCTTGTCCATGATGATGACGATGTAGGGATAATTTTTTTTACCATCCAAATGGCGGAGGTGGAGAAATATTTACAATTTTCTTTCATCTTTTGAATATTTTAAATCACTGAAAAAGTTTAATGCGAGTATAAATAATATTACAAAATTAATTCGATATGCATAGTGTGTAATTTTTCAAAAATAATGGTCACAGTTCCGTCACGGGCACATTATTTCGTATGACTGTCGGGTGGTGTGGAGTGAAAGCGACGTTTGTGTCACTTTCTCTTATCCCGATTTCTCCAGTTGAAGCTCGTCTCTGTCGATAATTCGGATTATGAAATCCTGTGGGCTTCTGGTTCACATAGTACTCTGTGATTCGGGGGATTCGGTGTAAATGTGGATACCATTGATCTTGTTGGTCTTTCCTCTGGTAATAATATGGATAATATTGGGGTACTTGACCTGCTCCATGATACTGTTCCACTTTTAATTGCAGTTCATTTCGATGATGGTGGGACGTGGGTGGAGGGATGTAGTAATGTTCAATGTCATTCTCACCCGCTTTCGGTTTTACAATGTAAACACCATTTTGGAGGATGACGGCTGAGGACGGTTCGGAAATTTTGTCGGGGGATCTTGTCGGGGTCAGGAAGTAAAATAATCCGTCAATCAAAGCAATTACCTGGAATGAATACGTAGAAGAGCATATTGAAGAGAATATAATATTGTATTTCCAATTTAATTAGCAGGATTAAAATAATTAATTTGGTTTACCCCAGCTGCTAATTTTATCTCGTACATTTGACAGTTGGCAGTGTAACAATTTTCTTCTTCATTAATTACTGCGTTCCAGATCAGTAGACTTCCGACTACAAGGACAGCCACTCCTTCAACAGCTCTGAACATCCTGCTCTGAAGAGTCAATCCAATATTATTAATTACTACAACTAGAATTAATTAGATCTAATTGGGCTTACAATAATGCCAAATTTTCGGCCCTCCTTTTTGAACCTCAGAATCCAACCAAAATTAGTCAGGAGACAAAAGGAAGCCACTGCCAAATATATTTCATCAATTGGTGGACGAAAACGTTGGTTATTATACGCGTAGGCTACCTGTAATCAATTAATAACTCAGTCAGTCATGAACACAAAAGAATTTCGCAAATGATGGGAAATTTTTTGTCGTACCGATTGAACAGCCAGCATGATCCCCTCAATGACCTATAAATGAGAATGATTTATTTTTTATGCAAGTTGATTGCATTTTTTTCAAAAAAATTATTTTAATAAAGTACACTTACCATACTGACTGGTATAACGAAATTGAGTGTCATTTTCACCCCTTTGTTTTTGCAAATGGAATGTCGTGTGTGGCAGTCACAACTTAATTGTGTTGTCTCAACATTATAATGAAAATTTACTATAATTACGTAAAAATAGTCACTTTTCACACATTAAATTTTTTTGCTAGTTGGATTATTTGGAAGCCGGACAATGAATGGAGGGACAGGAGTCAAATCCCAAATTGTCTTTTTTAACAAATGACCTCACACACAGATAAATAAAATGTGAAATAAGGATTTAGGTAATCTTGATAAATATGTTGTCAATATATATGATACTTTGTTGACTGCGATTTAACACAATGACCATGATAATGAAACGTACAATTTGTTCCAAGCCTTCCTAGCAAAATTCAGTTTTGATACAAGTCTTCATGCACTGTACAATATGTAATATCAATGACAGAACGCGAAATTTCGCAAAAAATATTTGCAGACGAGTACCTTTAATCATACATTTAAGATAGAAAGATTTGATAATAAATAGAAACATCATCAAAATTTGGAACAATTTTCTGTTTACATATTGGTAAGGTAGTAGTTTAGCTCATACTGATTAATTTTTATCTGTCTGTATTTTCGATTTTTGCCAATTCGTCAGTTTTTTAGTTTGCAGTTCATTTCAAAATCAGGAGACAATGTAAATACAACAGGAAATAAATACATAATAAATTGACGGCAATAAGTACTTCCGTCTCGTTAAGCCCCTGTCTCGCCATTACATTTTAATTACTCGGGTCGGCGATGAGCCAGCTGATTCTTAAGAACTGTTCAAAGTTCGAAACAAAGTGAGTCTTTTCAGTAATATTTGTCTACGTTTTTATGTAAAATTTCCAGAAAAATGAGTGTTCACGATTTATGCAAAATTGCACTTCCATTCAATGTTAAGAGCGTGAAGTGGAAATGTACTCATAGCATTAAAATTCCACTCTACAAAAATCTGCAGTTTAATTCAAATTTTAGCTGGACCATTAATCAGTGATTTTACGCGACTTTTTAAGGCCAAAATCTCCAAGTACGAATTTCAACAATGAGCTAATTGAAGCTCAATTTTGGGTCATTTACTAAAAAGATGTAGAATTGTCAATTTCCTTTTAAAATCGGCCCTTTTAAAATGGGCATTTGTCATGAATAGAATTTTTCCCAATTTTTTGGAGTAAAAAATTAACAAAATCTCAGAATTTATTCCAAAAGAAGGTTCACAATCACAGAAAATATTAAATGACATTTGACAGTTTCAGAGGCACAGATTAGAAAAACAGTGATAATTTTTACAGCACGGGCGATCAAAACAGTTACTCATGTAGTCTCCACACTAACGAAAGAAAAGTCCAAAAAAAATGTATTGCAGTTGGTCATGACTCATGTCAAAAATTAAAGAAAGAAAGAATAAAGGATTTTTAGCATACAGGTCTGTCCTCATCCGCAGAAGGATTCGTGTTGACAGGACGTCCAGAGTCCTGACTCTGATTTGTCACCGGTTCCTCAAAAGGATGACATTCTTTCCAGTACAATTTGCAAGACTCCTGGATTAAATCAACTTCCTCATTACAATCTTATTCTGAGTGAAAGTTTTGGTACTAAATCTTCAACTCACTTAACTTTCCGTACCTGACACTGGGACACCACGTTTGGACATAACATGGCCGGATTCGGAGTTTGTGCATTGATCATCGTGATGATCAATTTTGAGAGCATTAAAAGGACCAACAAGACAATTGGGAGAAAATCCAGTCTCTCCATTTTCCATGGAGTAAATATTAGGGAAAATAATAGTCTTATTATGCTTTTGTAACAAAAGGGAAAAGGTAGAATGTTTTCAGAACCACCTGACAACATGGAAATACAAATCTGGATTAAATGATGGTCAATTAGAATAATGGCATGGATTTTCCATCCATATAATAATAATTTCCTTGTCATTCTCATTGGAATTTACTCATGTTTGTTATTCTATTTGTAGAGAATGTGGCCTCATTCAGCAATTCGACTATTCTCAATACAATTGATTTCCCACTGTTTTGGTTCAGTGACACTGACCAAACAGTTCAATTTCCTTTTAACTATGACAGTCATTTGACAATGAAAATGAGCCCAATCTTTCTTACTAGGTAAATATGGGAAGAGATTTTTTATTAGTCTTTATCAAAAAGTATTTACAGTTGTAGTTTGTAAGTCATCACAAAACAATACAGTGTAATGTTAATTAATTTAGTGACACCGACCGAAACCAGACTGACCTGCATGATACCGACAGTTGTACCGACCGCAGCAAGGATGAAGAACTTCGTCACATTCTTGCATGTAGTCCATGCACTGGAGAATAAAAATTTAATTTAGAATGGCTCAATTTTATAGCGAATTTTCTTAACTTACATTTCGCAACGGGTTTAAATGTTGTTTAGTAATGACAGGATGAATTGTTTTTGGAGGGCTAGAATTTATGGTTGTCCCAATTCCACCTCCAAGGATCGGTCTTGAATTTGAAATGACTGGATAAAGGGGTGGTCGCTGAGGACTTTGAGGAGGATTTGCAGAATTTGTAGCTCCTAATACTGTCACAGTTTGACTTGGTATGGGTACATCTACTCCTCCTCCTGTCAGAGAAATATCTCCTCCTGATTGACCTGTCCCAACTGGTATTGAAACTTGTCCTCCTCCAGGCATCGGCATCATCACTTGACCCCCAACTTGACCTGAAGCCTGTCCTGTGTGACACTGGTCCCAGTAGAGCTGACAACTCTCTCGACACTGGTCTGCAATCCTCTCACATAATAGTTTACTATTGGCCTGCCTTTGTCTTTGACCCTGTCCAAGAGGAAGGACAGTAAGGAGTGCGAGAGAAAATGGGACAAGAAAGACAACTGAGGATGAAAGACGACGAGGATCCATCTCACCGTTTAATATTTATTTAAATAGCAAACACAAACACGAGTAATCTCGAGAACTGCTTCCAGATGAAATACTTGTCTAACGGTTTTAGTGAACACCGTAGGTCAATTTATTTCATTTTAAAATGGGGAGGATACGGGTCAAATGTTGAATTTCATCCCTCGATTGTCCCTTCAATTTGACAGACACAAAACTAACGAAAAGTCTATTGTTGTGTACTTGAATATTTGGCCTGCAGAAGCAGGAGTTGGTAATTTTAATGCTCTGTCATGGAACTTGCAATTTAGTGACAAAGATTTTTACATACAATGGAAGTCATGGGGGGAGGAGAATGACAATTGAGATTTTTTGTCCACAAACAGTCGTACAGCACACAAGAGAGAGAGAGAGAGAGAGGATTGACCCAACGTGACAAGAGTCCGTTGTACGGTATATTTTAGTTTAAAAATATTTTGACAATTAGCGGTGATCTAATTGTTCCGTGAATGACATGAAATTTCTCTCAAATGTCTTTATTTTGTACAAATTGAAGGGAGAAAACGTAATAATGCACTGTGGGCAAGTTCCTGAGCTCATCTAAATATATTTACCCAGTAAACATGCATTTAAGGTGGGTGTACTAACATTAATATTCAAGCACCAAAATGGTCCAACGTCAACCAAAGTCATGTTCCACTAATCGAATCAATATTTCTTTCATTGTACAAAAAAGTCATGTTCTCTCTGTGTAAACTTTCCCTTGTGCATGTCTTAAAATTATGTTGACAAAAAGAAACTATTGGCGCGCGTGCAGTTCATAAGATAAATGACTGCAAAGTGGTAAATTGCTTTTACTCCATTAGAACATTCATTATTGACCCATATATGCTACAAAATAAGGTAGGACAACTGTGTGGCATCAAAAAACGTTCACTTTCCCTCTGAACAATGTTCAAGTTACTCCAAGTCGTCCTGTGTTTTGGTTGGTTGGGAGGATGTACCCCAACACAAAGTCCCTTCGTTAATTCTCCCAAATTTCGATTTAAATGGTTGACCCTCCGAACATTCCTTCTCATCTTTTACGTATTTCTGAATCCCTCAATAGCCACAGACCTCATCGTCAATAATTCGACAGATACTTTAGTCCAGAGTCCTCACCTGTCCGACCACATCCTCTACTTCCTTGTCTGGTTCATAAATACTGCCAGTGACGTAATCATTAGACTCAGTTCGATCATCCTTTGTGATTGTGTACTCCAGTTAATTGAGGGGCTGAAATCCATCTCTCATTTCTTAGCAAGACTGGAGGGGACAAACAAGAGGGACTCATTTCGGAAAAATAAACAAAAATATATCCTTGTGGGGGTAGCCATTGTTGCTAGCATTTTAATTTTCATTGGTCAATGTATGTTGTCCTTTCAACTGAATGCTTTTGTAGACTATTCTTATGCTGAATCATTCAATACAAAATTACAACCGAAGATTGAGTGGGTCATGCGAACAATTTTCTTTTTCAATGACATCTCGCCCGCTTTCTCCTTGTCTTATGCTATTCTCTTCATCGTGATTATCGGAGTCGATTTGGTGGACTTGTATGGTCGTTACTTGACCTTGTTCAACACCAATTTCACGGACTCTCGAAGGAAATTAACGATCAACAGTATTTCGAGTGTGAGTCCAATATCGAGGGCAATATCGGTCAAGGAACAAAAGTCTGAGACTTTGAGTGTGGATGAATTTATTCAAAAATTTATCGAGTTGAAAAAAGGATTCGAAAATTACTCGAGGATTGCTGGAATTTACGCCTTTGCTATTGTGGCCCATTCAACTGTGACCATCATTCGGGGGATTCAGCGAAAACCTTCTTTTACAAATGAGGGTATTTCGGATGTGAATGGTCCTTTGGTCAGTTTGGGAGATTTCCTAGCAATCTTTGTTGTCTCAAGTTTGGGACATTTTATGAACAAAAAGGTAGATAATTTTATTAATTTAATTTTGGTACTGTCCTACTAAAAATTAAATGCCTTTCTAAAATTTCAGATGGACCAAAGTAGAGACAACTTGGGGAATATTTGTGCCAAGTCTTTGTTCCAGCAAGATAAAAATGTGATTAACAAATTCATTTTACTAGTTTAATTCCAGATGTTTTCATTTAAAAGTGACAAATTTTGGATTTTTTTCTAAAAGGTTAGGAATACGATTGCGTGGATTAATCAGTGGACATGGAGGTTCACAGCTTTTGACCTTTTTGACATTGGACATGGCCTACTGCCAGCTGTCACTGCGAATGTACTCACTTACATGATCCTCACACTTCAGCTGAAGTCATCTGAACAAAAGGGTTGACCACTCGTGTGATAAGTTGTCACTGACAACCTATGCTGACCTCTCAAAAAGTACTCTAAGGGTAAATAAATACGCAACAACTTATTTTCACATGTATAGTATTTTTGACGCAAAATTTTCCAATTTATTCAATTAGTATATTATTTTGGCAACAATAACGTCTCTCCTTATCACCCACTCAGCAAAATCCCAACAACAAATTGTAAAAATACTGATTAACTTTTCCAAACTCCTTTAGCCAGATTACAAAACTTCACCCAGTACACCTCCGACTGTGTTCACGACCGGTGCAAGAGCACCACCCAGTCCACCACCTCCGCCATTTCCACTGTTACCCAGAACGTTAGCATTCACAAGTGACCCCACTGCTCCACTCTGTTGACCAGCTACGTTCGCGTTAATCAGTGGCTGTGCAGCGCCTCCAACTACTCCACCCGGGTACCCACCACCAACTACTCCACCCGGGTATCCACCACCAACTACGCCACCGGGATAACCCCCTCCAATTACCCCACCCGGGTACCCACCACCAACAGCTCCCGCATTTGCATTGGCACTTGCCACCCCATACCCACTGCCTCCAAAACCTCCCGCATTTGCATTGGCACTCGCTGCCCCATATCCACTACCACCCGGAAATCCACCTCCGAAACCTCCCGCATTGGCATTGGCACTAGCCGCCCCATACCCGCTACCCGGAAATCCACCTCCGAAACCGCCCGCATTTGCATTTGCATTTGCATTGGCTGCTCCGTACCCGCCACCACCGATAGCTCCCGCATTGGCACCTGCCGCCCCGTACCCACCCCCGTACCCACCCTGATACCCGCCTCCGTATGGGATGATGGGTCCTCCAGGATTGTAGCCGTTGTAACCAACTCCTTTTGAAAAATAGTCACGCGTTATTAAATAATGAACATGAGGGATTTTGGATGGAAAATTAAAAAAGATTGAAAACGTACCTTGATTTCCAAGAGCATTTACGTTGAGGAGTTGACCATTCTGACCAGCGCCATATTCGCTTCCCAGAACATTAGCGTTGATGACACTGCCTGACGGCCCGACGCCGTACCCGTACCCACCAACTCCAGCATTTTGATTACCAAGGACATTGGCATTGACGAGCCCACCACCCTGACCGTTGCCATATTGAGTCCCTGCGACGTTGGCATTGATTAGAGCCCCACCATTTGATCCATAAACACCACCAAGTCCAGGATTCTGATTCCCTAACACATTGGCATTGAGCAATTGTCCTCCTCCTCCTACTCCACCTAGTAATCCTCCGACAAGTCCCGACTGTGCCAAATGTACATTGGCCAAGAGAGCCAAGAGTAAAATTTTGCTGAACATTTTCCAAAAAATGGCAAAATGAAGAGCTCGTACGATGAAAAGAGTTGTAAGAACTGGGAGTAGCTCGAGGGAAAAGGGAAATTTAAGTGAGATTTAATTGGATGTGGTGTGTGTGTGTGTGTGTTGACAATAATAGTCATGATGTTAGTACTCTCATAAAATGGGTTTTAGACAATCCATTGTTTGACTTCAAATTGAGCCATTGTGTCGTTCTCACTTTTACCGATCAGAGTCACACAAAAAACATTCACCGGACCAATTGAGTTGTGGTGTACACAGGAAGGGTTTGACGACAACTCCTCCATTGTTGAACCAGTTAAGATGTCAATCGTCAATATTTACACGTGTTGCTTCAATGCCAAACTTAAATTAGATGTATGAGAAAACGAAAAAAGAAACTCTTCTCTTTGGTCATGATGCATTGGGTGGAATTTATGATGTGTGAATGGAATCAGGTTTTGTAAATTATTCTCTTCACTCTTGCGAGATAATTGCAAATGTATTGACTGGATTGGAGATGCCACAAGAAAAGCTCATAAATTTGAGCACAACTTGTAGACTTGTCCACTATGCAATTTATTTTACTAATAAGTTATTAGTAATAACACAACCTCATAACTAAAATTGATTGCTAGTAATTGCACCTCATTGAGTCATTATAATTACAATAGTCGTAACTCAAAGCTAACTAGGTAAATAAATCTAATAAATGGCAAACGTTGGTCTGGTTGGGGAGACCTTTTTAATTCATTTGTAATTAATAACGTAATCACTATAATTATGTATCTTGTACAAATTAGTTGAGATGAATGAACAGACTTTTGAGAAGGGAAGGACAGCCGGGCAGCTGTGAATGAAAATCAAAAAATTATCAAATTAATAAGAAAATATACGTCAATTTGGTCAAATACTTTAGACCAATTTTAGTTTGACTTACCTTATCCTTGATTGTAAGGGCGAGCGTAGTTTATGGGGACTTAACCGTACTGATTGGCAGGGTATACATTAGGGTGTTGTGGGTAGCCCCTGTACACTTGTTGTGGTGGTACTTGGGGTACTTGGTGTGGGTAGCCACTTATCGGTGGGTAGTGTACACTTTGTGCATAATTTTGCTGATAAATCGGTGGGTGGTTTTGAGGGGGGTAATTGAGGGGATAATTTCGACCTACTCCAATGTTTCCATTAGCTTGAGACAAGGCTCCACCTTGAAATCCACCGTTTCCGGCATATGCCTGACCTTGTGCCCCAGCTTTAAATCCTTGACCTCTGTAATTATTTAATGGAACAGGCTGGAATCTTTGATTTCCATATCCTACATTTCCTTGACTGTAGGCTTGGGCTCCACCACCGTGAAATGCTGGACCTCTGTACCCTTGAGCTCCTGCCTGGATATTTGGACCACCATACCGAACCGGGTATCCCGCATTGATGTACTGTGGCCCCTGACTCCTGTATCCAGCGTTGGGTACTCCTTGTGGCCCGTATTGCGGACCTGGATGGCCTAAAGCTGCTTGAGGATGGACCTGAGCTTGGGCGCCACCATAATATCCTTGATTTACTCCGTACCGGGCATTAGCTGGATATGACTGAGGACCACCCTGAAACACCGGACCGTGATTGTAGCCCAGATTTCCATTGCTTAGTTGACCTCCATACGGAATCCTATGATCCGGGTATCCGGCGTTAGCTTGAGCCTGCGCACCATAATGTGATTGTTGAACCGGAACTGGACCATTGAATCCTAGGCGTCCTCTGTATCCGACATTTGCTTGACTATGAACTCCTCCTTGAAGCTGGGGTCCATAGCCCGGATTTCCATTATGGGGAATTTGACCATTGTACTGAGGTCTCGGGTAAATTGGATAATTTTGTCCATGAATTCCTTGGCCATTGTAACCTGGTTGGCCTTGTGCTCCAGCATAATACACTTGGCCATGAGGGCCCAGATTTCCTTGATGAACTGGACCTTGATAACCCACATTTCCTTGGGCATGAACATGATGGCCAGGACCACTGTAGCCCACATTTGGCACACTGTGAGTTTGCGCACTAATTTGATACCCTGGATGACCTTGATGGCCCAAATAAGCTTGACCTTGTGCTCCGACATTTTCTCTGTAGCCCAAATTCGGATGTGGGCCATACTGCAATCCTCCTTGGCCACTGTAACCGGCACTAGCTTGACCGTGTGCCCCAGTGTGAAATCCTTGTCCAGGATTCCCCAAATTTCCGTGATGCACTGGACCTTGAAATCTCACGTCTCCTTGATTTCTCAAATGCGCTTGACCTTGTCCATTGTAGCCCCAATTTGGATGATTTTGCACATGGGCTCCATGGTGAAACCCTTGACCCCTGTGGTCTCCATGTAAAAGATGTAAAGGAACATTATTCACTACTGGTACATTTTGGTGGACATTTTGAATTTGTGCTTGAGCCTGTGCCTGTAATCCTTGATTCCCTTGAACCGGAACACTGACGTGGAAGTCTTGATTTTGTTGACCTAAATTTCCTTGGACAGGAACATTGACCTGGAACCCCTGGTTTTGTTGACCCAAATTTCCATGTGGTTGTGCTTGTACCTGTGCTAGTGCATCCGCCTGAATTTGTCCATTTGGTTGGCCTCCAACTTGAACAACCTGGCTGTTAGCTTGACCTCCGTCACTGACTAGTTGATTTTGCACTGGAGAAACTTGAGCCTGAGCTTGGATTCCATTTCCTGCTCCCACTTGAGCATGACTTTCAGCCTGTACATTTCCTGGCTCGTGTTGACCCAGTCCAGTCACCTGACCAACTGAGGCTCCTTCCACAACCTGACCCTTTCGCAAAATATCAGCCTGAATCTGTTGTTGTTGAGCTGCTGCTTGTACCTCAACGGCAGTATGAATGTCATTTTGTTGCTGTGCTAGAGACACTGAACTCGCTGACCCCTCATGTTTGTTGTGTGCATGGTCATTCGACGATTTACTGTCTGCTTGACCGTGATGATCCAAACTTTTGTCACTCTCCTTCACACTGGCCAATACTTGGACACTACCAGTCAACTGTTCATGCCCACTGTGACCTGGATTGTTATTACCCACTCCCACTTTGGCTTCCGCATGAGCGTCCACACTACCAACATGAGATGATGATGAGGATTTGTCATGACCCGAGCCAGCATGACCCTTGGCTTCGGAGCCGAGGGCAGGGAAGTGACTGAGAGTAGCTCCAAAGGCACATAGAAATAAGAACTGAGTTGAGAATTTCATAATTGTGGGAGTCAAATGGAAGTGTGGATGTGTGTCATGTTCCTCCTCGGGAACAAGTGAAGGACGGGAGGAAAATGAGGTCAACAAAAAGCAATGTTGGAAAGCTAATTCATCATCCAAAAGTCAAGTCATAGGGGTGGTTGGATGGGAGTGGGATAAGTACGTGCGTAAAAAATTATTTAATGATTTAATGACTTGATATTTCTTCAAACAAGTTTCCATTGTTCCTCAACTGACAGCTGTAGAGGAAAATGACATTTAGAGTACGTTAACAAATTTTTTACAAAGCTCTCCACTACCCTAGACTGAGTAGTGGAAATTATGCCCTTGTTTACGACACCAGTAATAGCTTCAATCCTTCCTCTTCTCATGTTTACTGTCTTGTCTTTGTGAAGGGTTTCATCCGTCAGGTCCTCCTTTATAAACTAAGCCCTGATAAAGGATCATCCTAAGCACAACAAAAAAAGTTTTAAATTTAATTGTCAGATCACAGATTAAAATTAAATTTCAATTGTCAAGTAATTCAAGTTTCGAACTTGAATCGACGGCTATTTTAATTTTAAAAAAATTAAAGTAGAAGATGAGAGGAAAATGTTTGTAAATAATTTTGCAAATTGGTTGTCAAATAGCTTGTCTGCGGTGCTCATGTTCATTCTCTCGATGTGACAATTCTTTGTCACAATTACAAGGATGGTTTGTGTTCCAAAGCTGATGAGTCTGGTGACACGCAAGTGTTCACCAAAAAGTACATGGTGTAGAGTTACATGAGAATCATTTTGAGTGCAAGAATGCGTAGCAAGTTGTATGTAAATAATATAGGAACAAAATTTTGTCCTCTTACACAGTGGCATACCTCCCTTCAGGTAAGAGTTGCAACCGGTTTCGAATGGATTGAAGGGAACCTCCCCAATCCAACACGATCACCCTACACTTAAACTATTAACCATGTCATTATACCAACAATTGTGATCAATAATGTACGGAAAGAAGAAGGGCTTTTTAAGTGTATCACCAAGAGATACACTTACTGTGCCACACACACGCACACACACACAAAGCTCTCTCCCTGTCTGAAGACTACACACGTTGAATGTAAAAACTGTGGAGTACATGTAAATCAAAGAGAGAGAGAGAGAGAGATGGGAATTGTTGAGTAAGTAATTTTTCCTAAGGATGCAATCTCCTGCTGTAGAACAATTTGATGATGAACAATTTGAACAAATGTACGTGCGACACAATTCCTTTTGAAGTTTTACGATGTGTGCGTAGCAATAGCAAGTGCTCTCTCCTTGTCTGAGGAAATTTCTGTACACACACCTCCACATCGATTGATTGTAAATAAATGTACGCATTCATGTCCTAGGACACTTTTGTTATGTAATCCATGAAATGCAGCTCTCCACTTATGAGCCATAAGTTATGGCACATGTTGCAGGTAAGAAATACAGTAGAGGCGACCCAGGGGCCAAGAAATGTCACTGAAATGTGTGTTCATGTATGCAGGTACATACTTGTGCGTGATAATTGGATTTGGTAAATTACTATTATGTCCCAACGTGTACACTTTTCATTTCACTTGCTAACGTCCCTTCGAAGTTCATTTGTACCATTGTTTCGGTGGACTGAGGTCTTTTAGTCCTCAACCGCAAATTTTATTTTTTGCTCTTTCTCTGCAAATTTTCTAAAAGTGCGTCAAACAGAGGTGTCAAGTTTTGTAAGTTAAAAGTTTGGAAAGTGTCAGGGAGTTTGAATGGCTCCTCTGGAAACAATGAACAGGAGTCCAGTAGTGTCACTGGGACAGATGGCAAAGGAAAATAGAAAGGACGAGGAAAAGAAGGAAATTTTGTTCCACGGATTCTACTACGATGTAACAGAGTGGATGAAAATTCATCCGGGTGGAGATATAATCAATTTTTACACCGAAAAAGGGGAAGACGCGACAGCGGCCATCGAACAGTTTCATCACAGGTAAAATTTAATCATCAATGGAAAGGATCAAGTGATGTGTGAATTGAGAATGACGAAGGAATTATCTTACAAAATGTGGGTATGTCTCTAGGTCAAGCAAAAGGGTCAAAGCCATCATGAAGAGTCTCAAGCGTCGTCCAGCAAATCCTCAAGACTGTAAGTCATTTTCAATTGTGTTTGTGTGTCACCGGAAACTTGGTCTCGTTCAATTAGTGGGCGAACAAGTTATATGGTGACAAATTGACACCTGTGCAATTTTTATGCACAATTTGTTTACGTAGAGTTGAAGTGCTTCTAAAGTATTACATGTTGATTTTATCTTTGAAACAATCCAGTTGAGAATATTGACCCAGTCACTCTGAAGAGACATCGAGAGTTGACACAGGATTTCACAAAGCTGTACCATGACCTGGAGACCGAGGGTTTTTTCGCTCCTTCCTTTTGGCACGTCGCCCTTCGACAGTCCGAAATTATTCTGTTGACTGCATTGGGACTGTACTTGACCGTGATGAGGAGAGACTCAATACTGTGTCAAATACTTGGCACCCTAGTCCTTGGTCTGAGCAATACCCGGTCTGGATGGTTGATGCATGAAGGTGGTCATCGGTCCCTCACCGGCCAATCAGGAATCGATGGATTGATCGAAGCTGCTGCTTTCGGTTTGTTTTTAAATTACTTGTAAAACAGAAAAGATTGTAAAGCGACACGCTAAATAGTTGTATACTAATTTTAATACTAACTTTATTCCTAGGTTTGTCAGCCGGATTGTCGTCCAGTTGGTACTCCTCTCATCATCGAACTCATCATGCCATGCCCCAACGCCTTGAGAGGGACTCTGACTTGGAAACCCTTCCCCTCCTTGCCTTCAACAAATTTGTCCTTCAAAATCCAAAACAACGCACTGGAAAATTGTCCAAATTATTCATCAAGTACCAAGTATGACCGAGCATTATTTTCGTGACCGCCTATTTGACATTCTAAAAATTTCCACATGACAACTTTATTCTGTTCTTTCCAGGTTTTCCTTTTCCTCGCTGTTGACACTAGTCTCGTCGGTCTATTTTGGAAGTTTTACTTACACCCCAAATATGTGATGAAGAATCGAAAGTTTGTTGAAATTATCTTTATGACCCTTCACTACGTCCTAGCCTACTACATTGGACTCATCCCTTACCTCACCGCGTCATGGATTGGCTCTGTATGTCTACTAGGGAACACAGCTCTTTCTCATCTTCATTTGCCCCTTGCTGTCCGAGGGCCCCTCCACTGGGTTGAGTACGCCCTTCATCACACTACAAACATTGAGGTAAGGCTTGACAAGTTTTTTATTTAAATTGTGAGGAATTTCAATTGTCATTTAAAATATTTTGATCTTGATCTTGACAGCCTTCTCCGTTGGTGGATTACTGGATGGGCTACCTGAACTACCAAATTGAACATCATTTGTTCCCCTCGATGCCCAACTACAAGAATCGTCTCATCACGGAGAGGGTCAGGGGTCTCGCGGCCAAATACAATATACCTTACTACTGCTGCTCTTACAAGGAAGCCATCATCAATTGCCATCAAAATCTACTCCGCGTCTCCTACTCTGTCGAATCTTCTTCCCTCAATAAACATGACTGAGACTCTTCCTCTTCTTTCAGTCAATTTCTTAATTACCATAACCGAAGATGGTTACTAAAATCCAAGTAACACTTTAGTAACACTGAGCTTCATTTCAGTTTTGTTAGTCATACTTCCACTTCCCTACTATCCTACTTACTGCTAGTTGCATCAACCTGTAATTGATACTCACCTGTCCTTAATACATATGAGTGCTCCTTGTCAGAGCTAATCTACAAATTATTTTTGTGATGATAAAGACAATGTGATAGAATTTGAATTGTACGAAAAAGATGTAAGGAGAGAGAAAAAATGTTTACATTAGTCACAATTTGAGCTGAAATAAAATGTGACTTGCCCAAAGGATCAAGACTGTTATCCAATTTGGAAAACAGTTGAATATCTTTTCAATTATTTAAATTACTTGATTACAATTTCTAAGGAGAAACGAAGGGGTGAGTCATGTTCGCACTGACTTGTGATGCAACTCAGGTAGAGAGTTAGACAAAAGTGTATGAATGCAAAACGAATTTTTGACTCATGTCATAATTCATTTAGTTTGAAAATTTATTAGGTGGGATATATAATCTTTCAAATTAATTTATCATGAAAGTGAACAACTCTTTGGACAACGCTGTACATTGTGAGAGTAGTGCTTTTTATTCAAACTGCTAATTGGTCGTTTTTGATCTCTTTGACTTCCTCGGGTGTCATTTCGCAATACTGCAAAAAAAAAAAATTCATTGTGTATACTTGTGTATACTGTGTAACTTACCTTCATCATGCTAAAATAAATAGTGGAAGGTTAGGAAATTGGGAGTGATTCAAACCTGGGCAATCTTGTCTTCATGGAAATTCAACATTTTATCCTGGAAAAGACACATTCGGAATTCGTTCGGAATGTTTGCTGCAAAAAAGATTAGGAGTGCATGTAGTGTAAATTTTTATTAAAAATGGAGATATCAATTTTTAAAGGTAATTATTGAATACCTGACATTTCATCCAAAGTCTCGTCAAAGAAGACGTAAGTGGGTCCCAGGAAGTTCATCCAAACGGAAGGTTGGACGGTAGGGAAAAGACCCAAAATTTTCTCATTAAAAGCGTCCACATTCACATCCATCGAGTCATCCACCTACAAACCCCATTTTCCAAAAATCCTTTTATATTAGTCAGGCCAAAACGGACCCAATCAAAATTTCCCTTATTTGTTCACTCACCACTCCAGCTGAGTTCAGGAAGCAAGTCGCCAAACACTTGAATATTTTAATGATTTGATTATTTATGCTGTCACGGAAATTTGCCAAATCTCATTGACTCATTTGTATGTACTGTGTATGAATAGATTGCACTTACAATTGGATGTCTCATATTGGTCAAACAAGTTTTCATCGCCGTTGAATTTCGGGGTGCTTCGATAAGATCTATTGAAAGAAACAGAATATTCAAGTACACTCCTCATCCTCGGTTGGGTCAACCCTATTCAAGTTCCAATTTACCTGCAATTGTCCATGGCAACGGTTTCCCATGACAACATGAAGGCATCACTTGCTTTCCCCCCGTCTCACAAGTCGGTTCCAAATTAGTGTAGTCATTCTGTTAAAACAACAGATCCACACTTTATCATTTGATTTTTAATTAGAGGTGGCCCAGTCAAAAAAAAGTTTTCACTGATTTACTTTTGAAGGCGGGATCTTGGAGAAATCATTGCCTTCGGGCATTCCATTATTGCACATGTATTCCAGTGCATCCACGTAGCACTTATGAAATCCCATGGGAGTATAACAAGGCAATTTGGCATGTTTGAAAGGTTTCATACAATTCAAATGATTTGACATGATCAGTCGGAGATTGCCCTTTGTCTTGTTCCCAAGTGTGAAGGTCAAATGATTGAAGAATTCATCTGGCTTTGTCATACCATTACTGTCAATCTGAAAAAATGATCCTGATTATTGTCTCATTATTAATTAATGCGATTTACTATTTTGGACACTTTCAATGCAATAAAAAATTAACTCACCACTCCAAGTTTCTTGAGACTGCAAGTATAGGAGCACCACTGTCAAAAATGAAACACAAATTAACACAATTAATTTCCCTGCCTCTTTTGACTTGTGAAAAATTAAATTGGATGCAGTGTCAATTTCTCACTAATGGAGCCGAGTCTAGAAGGCCATTTCCGTCCGTCTTTGCTGAATTTATGGAATATGATTTCAATTTAATGTATTTAATGTAGGATAAGTTGAGTTAATTAGAAAATTAATTAAAAGTTAACTGACTTGAAATGGCACACTCCCCAGTGACTTCCGGAGTGATTGTTGCAGCCTGGACAATTTGATCCCGACAACAAACGGCTCCATCAAGTTTACTCCGGTAAAAAGGTCGACTCCAAGGAGCATTCGGACGACAGAATCGACCCTCATCTTCAAATGGAGGGAATTGGATTGGAGCTCTTGTTCCAGTACTATTACCATTTGTCACGCTACCCGACTTTTTCCCTGTCGACCCTTTCTTCGCACTTGTTTTAGTTTTGGGTTTTACAACAGTTGCACTTGCAGTTTTTCCTTTCGGGGCTGGAGTTTGACCATGAATTAAAGTGACCAAGATGGTCACAATTAAGATGGATAGTAAGATCTGGATTTTATTAGCCATTACGGGTAATTTAAATTAATACAAAATTTTACAGCAGTAGATATTGAAGTTGACTGCGGTTGGTGACCAGAAGGGAATACTTCTGGAAATTGAGGATAAGGTAAGGTCACCCTTTTATAAATTCCAAGTAATTTTGCAAAATAGAATATTTAATTTTGGTGTGATGAGGCTTCATAGTAAACAGTTCCACAGTAAAAAAAGAGGATACCGATACATTAAATAACATTTATATTAATGTCGACTTTTTTTACAAATTATTCTAAATTCTTCGACAACTATGGTTGGACATGTCCAGAATATTTAACTGTCATTTATCCAATTTGCCATTTGTTATCTAAATCATGCTTGAGTACTCTCTTCCTCAATTTTATCCACCCTCGCGATCTCCCTTTATGTGAGTGCTTAATTGAATTTAATGATCCTCACTTAAATGTCACCCTGAAATCGAGGCTACGGAATCACGAATGTCCAGCTGACAATGCCAGACACTTTAAAATTAAATTAAGCATGACAGGGATGATGGGATGAGCCAGGTGAACTTGAAAATGTTTGGGTTTTATGTAAAAACTGAATTTCTTATGTAAATTCTGTACTTAATTTCCTATTTAGCTTATTTCATGCCACAGCAATAATAAATCACTATTAATAATTAAGAAAAAAAAGTAAATCGTTGACCTCGACATTGTATTTCTTAATTAGAATTTTTATTCAACGACGATATTTTATTTGCGAGTAAATATATATTTTTTTAGAAAATAAATTTGCGATTTTCAAACAAAATAAAATTATTGGTAAAATAATTAAACTGGTTTCTGAAGGAGTGGTTTTCGTTCACCAAAACTGTTTTCAAACTGTTCATTTGAATTCTCATAATCATAATGGATTTTGAGTGGACGACATTTGTCCGCAAAATAAATCCGTAAGATATGAACAAACCAAAATAGGAAATGGAAGAGAATGATGGAAATTGTTGCTACAAAACAAGTGACGATGGCCCCTGTCGGAGGACTAGCTCTCCAATTTAATATTGGGTAAATGTAGGGCTCATCCTCTCTCCTGTAAGGCCCCCCTGCCACTTCATACAGTCCCCTAAAATTCCGAAATTATAATTACACAATTTTGTATTTTTCCGAAGGTAGTCATAAAATTGTCAACTCACGAGAAAAGCAAATAAACTCCATTCATGAGTGCAGGATAAATGAAATGCGTGACCCGGAGGGGAGAAGCGACAACCATGACATCCAGCCAAGCCAAAATTGCATTGATCCCATGGACAGTCAGACTGAAACCAACGATGGAGCCGACAGTCACTCCAGCCGGAAGTGACTCCACATCCGGTGGCCGGTACACGAACAACCAGTAAGTCACACTAATAAACTGAGGAATGGAGTAAGCCAAATTGAGAAAGAACCAAATGACCGACTCTCCCCAACCAAAATTCTCATGATAGTATGGAGCTTCCTTGCAAACTTTTTGCCGGATGTAGAATTGAGCTACATAGACAAATGCTAAAGTTGCGTACACAGTCTGAGTCAAAAAATTCCAATTGGTGGCCATGAGAGCCCAAAATCCAGGATTGGATGTGGATGTGATGGAGAGACAGAGGAAGACGAGGAAGTAAGAACAGTAGACGAATCGGTAGAATAAATACAGGAAAGAGACGACTGTCCGCTCTGAAAATTCCATCGACTCGCACTATTTCAAAAAATGAATTATAAAATTTAAAAAACTGTCTTTCCTCAAATTAAAATCAAAATATTTGACTGTCTTACTTCACTACGAAGAAGTTTCAGTTTGGGTACACCCGTCAGTTTGAGGTCCTGCCGAAAATTCCGAAATCCTTCCGGAAACTCCGCGAGCAATTTTTTCAGTGACATTTTCTTTTCTTTTGTGCCCCGTTCAAAAGTATTATAAATCTCCTTTATTTCCCTTTAAAAAAGGAAACACAAACCACTCTCTTTTTATCTAAACTAAACTAAACTTCTCTCGTCCCAAAGGAGCAATCAAAAAATTTTTATAGTGAGATGAACTGAAAATATTATCCTGTACGTTCTGCCATTTCCCCGTCACGGGATCCTCCTTCCCACACTTTTCTAACCACAAGATCACTGTCCAGCCATGACGGGGACACTCGTATGATAAAAATTGTCCACGACTGTCAAACAGTCAAAGTGTTTTGTTTACAACCAAAAAAGCCAATGTTAAAAAAAGAGAGAAAATGCCAAAGAAATATGAAGGGATGAAGTGAAGTGAGGGATTGGCATAAACATGTTTATTTGTGTCCCCTCTTTTTTATTATCATTTCACTACACAACAAAATTTAATTGTGATTCTTCACTGCATCTATTTGAGAATCATTATCAAATTAATATCAGCCCCCACCCACCTTTCCATTCACTGTCCACACATTTTTTCAACTGACTACACTACACTAATGTAGTAGTCAGCTTATTGACCTTTGACTATCTTATCAAATGAATGTAGATATTCTCGGACTCCGAGAGTATCACAACTTGAAAAGTTTCATTCTTCCCAATCTCCATTACTCTTGCAAATATTCGGGTCATAAAAGTGGATCCATTAAAAGAATAAATGAGTTTACGGGGGGAGGAGGAGAAAGATAATGGCCTCTGGATGACAAAAGCATGTCACAAGTTGTGATAAAAAGACACCCCTTGTGTACGTGTGTGTGTCTCTTCTTTTCCATGGTAGTTAAGCTCCTTGTCACAAAAACAGACACACACATGGGGAAAAGAGAGGGAGAAATTGCAAGGGGGAAATGACATTGTATTTTATACGTTAATGTCCAGACAGACAGACACTCACTCACTTCCATCAAAAAATTGGAACTCTGTCCTATTTGCCCTATTGACCTTTAGAATTTCTTTTTCTTTTTGGCAGTTCCTGGATCACAATTCTCTTTTTTTATAAGGGCAAAGTATTCTTTGTCTCTCTGCAGGAAAAAGTGGCTTCTTTGTTGGCCCTGACGTCACGAAATGAGTCTCTTGACAAGGAAGACAGGGGAGGAGTCGGGATGACTGGTTAAAGTTAAAGATATGGGAGGATGAGGAGAAGAGAAGCGGGGGGATGCTACAGAACAAGTGCACGATTGTGTGAGAACACGCTGCTCTCCACTGGAGGGAAAGTACCTGGAGAAATCCTGGATATATAAATACATGGAGTTTCATACCAGGAAGAGAATCCAGCCAGGAGAGCCAGAGAGAGAGAGAGAGAGACGCTCGGAGTAATTGGATCGAAGGATGACGTCATTCCCAAAAAACGAGAACCTTTGCCCTATATATAGAGACAAGAAGTCTCCAGTTTTCCGACCTACATAAACTGCCACAGGCGCTTCCTATTTCTGTGTTTCTCTCTCTCTCTTCTATTTCATACATCTCCGTTTTGAGGGTAAACAAATGAATTGTGGAGATATTGAAGGACGCTTGCGATTGTGTGTGTGCGCGTTTGGAGGTGGGATAAAAATTCCAACGATCTCAGATTTATATTTCCTAGAATTTTCCTTTTCCTCTTAGAATGTGATGTGTGTGTGAGATGGATTTTGCATAAAAAATGAAAAGCGATTGGAGGAGGTTTTCGGGACGGAGATATGGAATATCGCATAAGATTAAAAAGTTGACCCTTTCTCCATTTCCAGCATTTTGCCATTTCAACCTCCTCACTTCCTCCTTTTTACTGGAGTGGGATATGCAAAAGAGGCCATAGTACAACACGTTTCGTGAATCCTTACCGTGAGAGTGGGAATGGAGCCCGGTGAGAAAGTTTGCAAAAAAAAGAGAAAGTCAATCAAAGAAAAATTTTTAGTACTACATTGTACATCGTAATTGAATTTAAAAATAGATTAGATTGTTCCTCTAAAAAATACAATCAAGTTTTCATTCAATTGATTTTTTTTCCAAAATAATTCTCTCTTAGTTTTTTCCTGAAAAACTGGAATTTTTAGCATACGGTACAATTCCCCTTTTCACTCCCGCTCATGATTTACGGTTGTGCATACAACCGAGTGAAAATGTCATCCTGATATCACATGATTTAACTCGAAACGACACACCTTTCTCCTCTCCAAGTCTCTCTCTTTCCCCCCATCTCCTCTCCTATCCTCTCCAGTCTCATCATAATTTCCACACGGATGCTTTTTCAACTCCTTCCCATGTTCACCATCATCCATGCCATGTTATCCACTTGAGCCTCCTCCTCTGCCCTTGTCTTTTCCAAAAAAAACAATTTTTTTACTCCTCCTTTATCTTGTTCCCATGTATATGCCCTCACTGAATATTATTTCCCAAATAATCGTAGACACTGCTACATAGAGCTAAAGCTGCAGTAGGTGTACCATCCACTTTAATGGAATGTGTAATTCCCCCTCCTCCTCGCTCTCTTCCATTGCAGAAATGCAGGCTTTTTCTGTACATTTCCCTCAAAATTGCTTTTATGGTGGATGAGAGAGCACATCAACTCATTTTTTCATAGTTGAAACTTTGAACCTTTTTCTGGCAGTCTGCCAAAACCTGGACTCCCTTCTTTCTCTTTTCCCCGACATAGACACACACACTACAGCCTTGCACGTAATCCCTTCGACCTCGTCAAAGAGAGAGAGAGAGAGAGAGACAAAGAGAAGCTCTTTTTGCAAAAGAGGGTTTCTACATGGAATAGAAGAAGGGAAATCTTTAGACTCCGACAGTACATAACATAACGTGGTGCAGAAAGCTGACATTGACAAACTATGCTAATACTAATATATCCAGTTTATACATTCCTTTGCATGTACATTACAGTATTTGTGTGTGTGTGTGTGGACGGTGTAGGATAGCGGGACTGTGAATAGATTAAAGAAAAATAATTTGAGAAAACTAAAAATTCTGCCAGAGTAAAATATTAAGATTTCTTCCTCTCCCCCATCCTTCCCTCTCTTTTCTTCTCTTCCTTTTTCTCAAGGTTGTTTATGAAACATAAAATAATGGATCGCATAATCCTCACCCGCCACTCACTCTCCGTATTTATGTGGGCCATGCCAAAAGAAGCAGAGGAATTAAAAGCTGGAAGGGAGGGTGTGCTTATATATAGATTTAGAGGGAGCTAAAGTTAGATTTTGAACAGCAATCACACACGTTCGACTGTGAGTATGTGTGAGGTGAGGGAGGGAGGGAGACGTTCAAGGAGGATATCGATCTTTTCCAAACAGATTTATGAGTATAAAGATATGCTGGCTGCCAACAAGGTAAAGTGTGTACAACGAGTTTGAATCTCAATGGAGCATTGCAATGATTTGCGAGACTCCCATCTGCTCTCCTCCTCCTCCCTCCTCACAGAGTAAACAGATGAGAGGGAGATTGTATAATGCAGAATTATTGTATGTACGAAGAGTACAGGTAGACGAGACGAGGGAGGGGATATTCAGGCGGAATTGTGCACAGGAGATTCCTTCGCCTCTGCTTTTGATTGCAATTCTGCAACGGCTTTCTGTGTATTATGCACACACATACAGAGAGAATGTGTGTGTGTGGACTAACTTTGGAGCTGTGGCTGGAGAAAGTGTGCTGCTGGTTGTTTTGCTGGAGAAGACGCAAGAACCGACAGGCGCGCTTTGGCTTTTCCCTCCGTTGTAGAGTTTCCGAGGTTGTGTGTGTGTCTGCTTGTGTGTGTGTGTGTGAAGGG
>WJFB01001893.1:0-24765 GCA_009870185.1 Pygmarrhopalites habei
TATATATAATAGGCGTTCTCTCTTTCTTACGTTCATACTCCTTTCAGTCCACTATTTACATAGCAAGAACAATACTTGTATTATTGATATATAATTTTTCCTTTCATATGACAAGTAATCCAAACTGAAATAATAATTAAGTACTTGAAAAGTTACTAGCAACTAGAGACTAAGATGACTCAATTTGACTGACTATATTATGTAATAATCTACTCTTGGAAATATTGCGAAAATTGGATTTTTGTATAATTCAAATCCAATACTAGCACTACAAACTTCACAAGTATTGATTAAAGATAGAGACTCTCAATTGTGTCCTTGTATTTGTTGTACACTGTTTGACGCTTCAATTTAAGGGTTGGGCCTGCGTTTGATATTAAAAAAATCAAAAGAAATAATTAACATTACTCATTAGACTATTCACTTGACAGAATGAAAATATACACATTTTATAATAGTTTTGAGTTCTCTAACAATGAGTTAATATAAGGGATTCTTTTTGAACTTACCTAATTCACCTCCAGGAATTGAAAAATCGACAGGAAGAACGTGCCATTTTTGCAATTTTTGTGCCTGTGATACAGCCTTTGAGTTTGCCCTGTCAATTCCTTTCTGGATTGCTTGTCGCAACTACACATTTTAAAAAGAACGAATCCAGTAATCAGAATAAAAGTACATTGTTATAGTTTGAGACAATAAAATCATTTTCGTGCTATATTTACCTTTTGATTATTATTGACGTAAAGCTCTTTAAGTACATCTGGCACAGTGTTAACTTGACACTCTCCATTACGTTGAATCCAGTCTTTGGTATAGGGGAGAAGGGTGTCAAAGGGTTCTTGTGTATCTTTATCTACTTCAGTCTAAAAGAATGAAATCAAAGTACAAAATCAAATTTCCTCAATTCTACACTTTATATACTGCTGCATATAAATACTTTATATCACAATCTTGTGAGCATAAAAGAAATAATCAAAATACCTTAAGGGTGAGCAGTATAGAGAGGAACTTGAGGCGGTCTCCAAGTACAACAGCTTGGCTAACAAAGGGGAGCTGTCAAAACATACAAACAATATCCATTGTAAGTACCTTTTATTTAATATACAAGAGAAATGAGGTAAAGTCGTTCACAACAAATACGATGAAAGGTGAAGGGAATTTCTATACCTCAAATTTGACTTTGTCCTCAATGGGAACTAAAATATAAAAGAAACACATATTCAATTAGCAAATTACGTCATGTGCCGTTTTAAAAAAAATATATATGTCTATATATACGTTTTTACTCTTCAAAAATAATATTCACCTGGAGCGACGTTTTCACCGCCTGCAGTGATCAGCAACTCTTTCAGTCTACCAGTAATAAATAGGTAGCCATCTTTGTCTACATGGCCGACGTCTTCAGAGTGAAGCCATCCTTCTGAATCTATGGCGGCTTGAGTCTTCTCCAATTGATGAAGATATCCCATCCCAACATGACGACCACCCATCAGAATCTCACCATTTCCATCAGCATCCGGAGCACTAATCGTAGTCAAACAACCGGGTAAAGTCTTACCACAGCTACCCAAACGGAAAGCAGTCTCAATGGCCATGCAATGAGGTCTGTAAGAATAAAAATATAAATATGAAAACAATATCCTCATCAGTAATAAGATTGAATCCTATTGTTGAATTATTTTTTTAACTTACCCACTGCACTCGCTCATGCCGTATACCTGCAAAAAAGATAAAAATTAACTTTAATTGTAAATTGAAACAACCTGTATATATGATTCATAGAAGTATTTTCGACAGCATTTTATATTATTAAAGCAAAAAATATGCAAGTATACATTAAGTATGTCATACCTCTGTGACAACGATGTTCAATGACATAAAGTACTTTAGAATTTCAGGTGAGATAGGAGCTGCCCCAGACAAGTGAAGATCACAACGTGTAAATCCCAAAGCATCACGAACTTTAGAGAGGATTAATTTATTGGCGATTTTGAACCCTATACTTTCTGGATTGGTAACACCGTTCATTCTCTTCATGTTGTACTCTAGACCTTTATTTTTCGCCCATGTAGCAATGGCTTTCTTGACACCAGTTGTGCTTCGTCCAATCTCTTGCATTTTTTCGTACATTTTTTCCCAGACACGAGGTACGGCCAAAAACTTTGTGGGCTATTAAAAAATCACATACCAGTTAAAGATTATTAGGGTTTTTAATTACAAAATTTTCGACAATTCATTGTATTTTTGATAATTAAATAGTGTTGATACATCAACAAAATTTTAGCATAATGAAAAACTAACATGCTTGACAATCCTAAAATCTTACCCTAATTTCTTTCATTGTGTCAATCAGAGATCCTTTCAGAGCATTCTTATCTCCAAAATAAACCGAGCCACAACAAGTGAGAGGACAATAAATATCAGCCATCTGAAATGTATGGATATAAATACAAATTATACATTTGACTTTTTGACTCTAGTTGTCCGTGATGATTTTTAAACAAAGATTTGGCAAACAAACCTGAGCAGCCACCTGAAGACGCAAAACAAAATACAAATTTGTAAGTATAATTTTGAAACAGAAAATTAGTTAATTTTCAAAGGTGAATTTTCTTTTGTTTTAAAATAAAAATAAATATCAACACTTACGTGGCTCAAGGGTAAGAAACTGATGTATTCCTCTTGACAATCTCGGAAACCGCACCATTGCGAATTGACATACGAGGTCCACGTCATGTTATCATGAGTCAACATCACACCTTTTGGATTTCCCTAAAAATTAAGAAAGTTGATGAAATTTGATATTTCTTTTGAGAATATTTGAATGAATACAATACGAAAAATATGATTTAAAATGTCACATAAATAAAAAGATACACTTACAGTTGTTCCTGATGTATAAATTAAGGTGCAACATTGATTGATTGCAATTTTTTGAAGTCTCTCCTCCAAGACTGACTCTGGTTGCTCATTACCGAGGAGAAGAAGTTTTGACCAACTTATAACACCGGGTTCTGTTGGTTCACCAGTATACTGTACAATGGCCTTTAAATGAGGAAGTTGATTACGTATTTCTAAGACTTTGGCTAATTGCTTCTCATCTTCCACAACAAATATATTTGCCTTGCTGTCAATTGCACAGAAAGCACCTAGGGTACATAGAAAAGAAGCCCAAGATTACAACACAAGTAACACATACTGCAACAGCTTTTTTTGTTAGAATGTTTACTTACATGCTTCTGGTGTGTTTGTTGTGTAGATTCCAGCTGCAAAACCACTATAATAAAAAAAATGAAACAAAAAATATTATACACAACGTACATCACGTGAAAGTCCTGTTACTCATAATACAATGAGAAATGTACAATGTTTAGGTTATTTACCCAGCAAAAATTGCTCCTAAATCGGCTGGAATTTTGTATAAAAATGAAAACACTTTAGAGCCTATTTATTTTTGGCTTTTTTCAAATATATTTTTCAAAATTTTTAATATTTAAACATTACCTTGAAACCATTCAGGTGTGTTAAAGCCTAGTATACAAACAGAGTGGAAACGCTCAAGACCCAGAGCAATAAATGCCTTCGCCACTGTCCGTACATCTTGTAAATATTGTCTGAAAGAATTGTAAAAATGACCATAATATAAATAAACGCTTAACACCCTCTGCAAAATTGCACAACTAATTAATAATTGGCCGACATAGACCTTTAATATTTGCGATAATACAAATAAATAAACAATAATAAATCACAGGATTATATAATGTTATCAAAGTATACATGGTAAACAAAGAGGGGAACACACACTTTTTACTACCAATGCAGTAAGATTTAGTATTTAACGATTTGAATGAATGAATGAATGTATAGAAAAGATTAAAAGCTGAAGGTCGTCATTGAAAGAGTACATTATACATGGATCACTGTAACAGTTCAATAGTTCTTTACCAGTGTTCAACAGTTTGACAAAAAAAATATCAAGGCTAACTAAAAATAAATTCTACTTTACAAGTCAACGACGCCACGGAGACACTAAGTCTACTCCAAAATGGGGTGATAAACTTTAAATCAAAAACCAAGATTGAGAACTAACAGTGTAAATTGAAAACTACAAAACGACACACTATACACTTAGGTATATAGAAAAGTAAAGAAAAGATGACCTATATGAATATTGATTTTAAAAGTACATAGTATTAAAATGTATTCTTTACCTATATGACCATTTCTGCCACTCTCCGTCCCTTTTGATAGCTAAAGCTACTCGTTCTGGAGCCCTCTCTGATGCCTGTTTCAACAATGTGGGGACTGACACCGGGGTTCGTTTAGCAATAGCTACGTCTGATTGTGCAATTCTGGTCGCACCATCAGGTTGACATGTGAATACCGCTTTTGAGGGAAGAATTTGATCAGGCCCTACAAAAATCAAATATGAAAAAAAAAGATTTCATGATAGTTAACATCCATCAATCTGTCAATAGAAAATGATGTCATTCAGATAAGTGGGAAATAATGACATTTGTTCAATCATATCCTTGCATGATTCAACAACCATCATAATAGTACAATGTAAAAGTTTGGTAAACAAAACACTCGCGTGATTCTCGATCATTATGGACACTTAACTGCTTATCTAAAAACATATACCTTTTAAGTATGACTGTCCAGTAAGTTTCCAGGCAAGACTTGAATCCATATTAGAGGAATCTGTCACTTCCTTTACTTGAATCATTTGATTATTCTCTGTCACAATTTTGCCATTTGGGGTTGATTTGACAATGTCATCAATAATCTTTTTAGGAGGCTACAAAAAAAAAGATTGAGATGAAAACATTCAGTTTATAAAGTTTATGAGATGAGGATTGAAATTAGCAAAGATGATTACATAACACAAAAATATGAAATAATTTGAATTACCTCAATTACATGAACTTGTGTCACACCATTTCCGTTAATTTGTCCATTAGTGTAATGATTTCCATTCGGAGTCGAGTAACGAAAAATGTCACGTACTGTATTGTTCATGCCATTCTCATTCTTTTTGTGTGCAACGGTGAAACTTTTTAGGATGGGCATTCCATCCTCAATCTGAACTACAGACGGCATTATTAAGTCTGATATTCTGAAAATTGAAGATCACAAATTAAGTATTATTGAATGAAGAACACACGAGACACAACAAAACAACAGGTTAAGTAGATATTCTGTACTACTACTACAGAGAGTCAACAATGTGCAATAAAATTGTTGTAGTGAAAGAGTAGAAGAAGAAGAATTTGAGTGTGTATTTGTCAAGAGGAGAACTATAATTAAAAGAAGAACAGTGCCTCAATAAACCTTAGTATCAATTCAATGCTTTTTACCACTGGGTATTCTTTGGTGAGGATGAGTTTAATCACGGATTTCTGTCCAAAGATCCTCCTCGTAAACTTTTAACTGTGTAGAATGATGAACTTAACCGGACAATCTCCACATGCTTCGGGGGACCAAATTGGACTGTTACATCTGAAGAAAGAATGAAATGAGCTGAAGTTTGGAGAGAAGGGGCCGTCCTAAAAGTGGCGTGATCGCTACAACTTGCTATAAAGTTTGTCTGTGTTTGTCTGTCTGTCTGCTTTATTATTACCTCCACTATTGTGGAGGTCGTGGAAGTATGGGTTGAAAGTGTCTGAGCACTGGATGTTGTTGTTGGATATGTCGTTGTAAATGTTGTGGGAGGGGTTCTAATTTCAAAAATATGAAAAAAATTTGCGAGTACTAAATAATGTGGTGACTTTGTTCATGTCGACGCCTTAGCCGACAAAGCATGGATCGATCTTTCTCATCGTACGTTGGCCTGCTGCTGCTAAAACGGATCATATCCATTGTGCCCCGGACACAGTATAAAAGTGAGCCCTTGTGAGCGGTCAGAGCCTATGCTACGTCTGGGGCTCAATGGATATGAGCCGTTTTGTAATAGAGCTTTAATATACTTGTCTGTATGCACGCTCATAGTAAGAACGTAACTGTGGGTTACTATTACTACACATTTGTGAAATTCGCAACGAAAGTAACATTCGCACACTATACTCTTTCTGCAAAAAAAAACGGCTCAGTGACTGACTTTGACTGTCCTGATATGACTGACTCACCATCAAAATGTAGGTGTTCAAAACACACACACACACACACTTGATTCATTCAAACCATTTAATACTTTTTTAATAATCATCAGACAACACATGTACAGTTTTTACTATCAAACCAGCAGCATGCCATTGCTTGCAAAATAGTAAACAACAACTTGTAGTAGTAGTAGTAGTAGTAGCAAGTAATGGTGTGTGTGTGTGTGTGTGGTTACGCAGGTAATGTAAAGTACATATAATATACTATAACCATATATAATAATGTGCAACATGCAAAAACCCTTCTTTTAATATTGCACAAATGCTCTCTTTTTACATTTACTTTACTACATATGTACACTTGGTGAATGCACAGTAGTTTTGCCTCAAGTACTTATGTACATTATCTTCTCTTGTATTTTATCTATCTGTATGCAAAAAATAAAACTGAACCACTTACCTCACACTTAATGAGCAATAGAATTAGCTGACTACTCTCTTCAACTTGATGAATGATGACTTATTATTATTTAAGTTACCTATCTTTCTGTGTTTTCCACCTTTTTCTTTATCTCAGTCAGTCAATAACGAGTCAAAAACCCAGACTTTGAAGGGGGCATTGTCATTTTATTTTGATTGATATGGATTTGACGTTATGAAGTGATGACCATCTTGTCTGGAGTTTTTTCATGTGATGATATGATGACGATGATCCAAAAACAAACATTGTTCACTGAATGTTTTTGACATATTTCTCACGAGAATGTTTAAAGATATTTGCACACGTTCTTGAACGCAAAAAGAAGAAGAGGAAAATCATTGTTTTAACCACCCACACCCGTAATCATACGATGACCATTTATAATCATCACGGACAAAGTTTATTATTGTTTTAGTAGGTAGGCTCAATAAATGAATAATTATATATATATATATGTAAACTTGAGTCTTAGCGTTGTGGAGGAAGATAATTCTGTTAAAATCTCGTGATATTCCCTTGAATTCGTGACAGTCCGACAACAGCTTGACACCATTTCAATCAGATTACATAATAAACGTCATAATTAAATGTATGTGTGTGTGAATGATTTTTCAGTTCTCCACCTCATTTAATTTGCATGGACGTAATTACTCGTTAATCTCGATAATAGTACACAATTAACTCATCATGTGGTTGGAAATAGCACAACAATACGAGTCCTTCACTTTCATCAGCCGAAAGTAGTTTACAAGAATGAGACACCAACATTTTTCCATGATCCAGTCATTCTTTCTTATTATGATGACGACATCAATCTACTTTTAACCATGTGGCCAAATATAAATATTATAGTACTGTAGGAGGAAGTCTTCGCTGTGTTGTCAGAAAAGTTTAGTGCCAACAAATAAACTGTTTACGCCGCTCTTGGCGGTGAAAGCACTGAGATTAGTCCTTTCAATGAGGTGAAGAGATTAAAATAAACTATTATTGAACTGGGCAAGTATAACCGTGAAGAAAAAGAGAGTGTAGGATAGGAATGACTTCATCTCCTGGAGAATCATTACGTAAATGTGTTGATGACATCATGTAAAAAGAGTTCTTATAACTCAGGAACCTGGACTCCTCGTCACTGATTACGACAATGTAGGTATGGTACATAAATATGAGAATGCATAAAGACCACGTTAAAAGATGGGGATTTGGGGTAACAGGGAACACTCTAACATATTTACATACGTTATTGCATCTAGTAACTTAAAGTATGACCCAGGATGAAAATGTTTATGTTTGTATGTAGCATGTAGTAGATTATGACTAAACTCGTATCACATTTTAATTGACACAGTGACAGTAAGCAAAGGATCCTATTTGGTAGCTGTCAGCCACACACGCACTTCAATAATTGTACAGACAAGGAACTTCTGTCTTCTACTAAGTAACTAAACATTGTAAGGAGAGTGCACACACACAGTAGACTTTAAACCCAGAGATACACACAATTACATACTGTACAAGGTTTAATTTTTATCGTTTGTTTATTTGCATGAAGTACATTCCTTGTAACATGTAAGATTGTCACATACGAAAAGGTTCAAACACTCTATGTAATTTGCATACACACATTTATGCCGTGTTTCAAATCTTTGTATGTACTTAATATTGATATGAAATGCAAGTCTTTGACCATGCAAAGATGTGTGAGAAGGAATGAAACTTTTCTCGTCTGAATATCCGGTACGTAAATTTTTTTTCTCTTGAAGATTCAAATAATCTGATATCTACAAAATATAATTTTAAAATCGTATGCATGAGAAGGATCCGGTGAAATAAATAAAAAAAAAGGTTCTTGGTTAATCTTCATGATTGCACTTTGCCTCTCATAAAAGAACTCAAAGTCCAGTCATTTTACACTTGATTCAATCTTTTTTTAAAAAAATGAATGCAATGAATTAAAATGTTGAGAGGCACACGCAACTAGCCACACGTCAAGATGAGCTGAATCAGAGGGAAAAGTGCTGATCACTGCGTGTTGCACACAGACAAAATTATTATAATCTATCCAGATAACTATTCAACATCCTTGTGTGTGTTGCTGTGTGTGTCACTGTGTGTGTGTGTGGAGGGGAAGGAGATGAGGGTATCCGAGAAAACTGGGATCATTACATTCTTGATATGAAAAAATTATGATGACGATGATGATGCTGTACTGCGTGCACTGGATACTATGATTTTTAAAAGCGATTGACAAAGAGGGGACTTTGTATCCGTTATATACTGATTATCTTGCACTTAAACAGTATACCCCCTTATCTTGCACTAGTTGACCTTTTACTTAAATGCTGTCTCCATGTTCTGGATTTACCAAAACTCTAAAGACACTCAATCAAAGGTCATTTGTTTCCTGTTCCCCAATCCATTTTCTAATGTGTAACAAGTCCAGAAAAAATTTTCTTTATCCATGATATCCATGTTTGAAAGGGTCCGGAGTCAGGACTTTGGGGGTAGAAAGAGATAAAACGTCTAAACTTTATGATCTCCACGAAAAAATCATTTCTATTTATGACAATCACAATATTGAATTTTCAATCATTTTACAGATAATTATTTCTCATATTTAGTGAGTAGGCATTACAAATTTTGAAAAAAACCTACAAACCGACATTAGTTTTTGGATCCAAGTCACTCTGTAACACTCAATAATAATTCAATTAGAACATCTGACATGATGAAATGTTGACAACCAGGAGTTTACCTCATTTGCTATACACCCAACTTATAGTAAATGATCAATAGGTATAAGTCGGACACAGTACATTTTCCCAAAATACCCGCCTATTTCCTTTATCATTATTTTTCAATCAATTCTACCCCGTGTGTATTCAATAAAAATGCATGTTTTATGTCCCCAGCACATGTGATTCTTGTATTATAGAAGGTAACTAATTGAGAGTAGACTACTATTCAGAGAGAATAGCTGCGTACGGAGGATGACGTGCGCTCAATTTTTTCCCTGTAAACTTTTCTACGACTTGAATCAAGTCCATCCGAAAATAGCTCAGACCGTGACTGCAAATGTGTTTATTTATGTACTGTACAGGAAGAGTGTGTGTGTGTGTGAGACACAGGGTGGGTATATTTATTAAGCATATATTATATGCATTGCATAGGAGTTGAAAAGAGTGAAGAGACGGGTAATAACACACACTCTTGTGTCTCACTTTTGCTTACCCGCCGTCACCCACCCGCCCCGAACACACCCCAAAGATGAGACCAATGAGAACCTCATTTGTGAACTGAACTTTGCCCAACTGGTACGAGACAAGGGACAAGGTCATACATATAACATATTAAACATGGCACTACATATCCGAGATATTTTCGGATTATTAGAATCTCTTGAACCCTGCCCTGAGTGTTGTACTTGTATATATTTCTCCGCTGTTTTGACAATATTAATACACCTTACTTACGTACAGTACGTACTATGGGCCCTCTGTGCACTCAATTGCATGCTTTAATTAAAACCACACACAATTATAACCCCCCCCCCCCCCTCTCTCTCTCTCCTCCACCTCCCTTACATTTACACAAACTCAATACATATACTTATGTAGAGTTTCACATTAATTTGTACATTCGTAGGACATACCACACACACCATCCATTATTTAAAACAGATTCAGAGACGGATGAGGCGAAAGCTATATTTGTATTATAGTTACAAATATATGTATACATAATATAATTTCTAGAAGTATTATTTTTTTTGGACTAGTCTCTTCCTCCTTCTCCTCCGCTTCTGTAGACTCTAGACTGATGCAGAGACGATGTTTGCATTCAAACATGTCCATGGACTTTAACCTGGAATGTGTTTCACAAATGAAAGTGGGATGCTTTTGCTTTGCACATACAGCAGAGTATACCTACTATAAAAAAATTCTGCTTCCCTATTCACATATTTAACACATAAGTACAAATTGTACACACAAGACACGTAGCTTTTACTCACATTATAAGGAAGATTATAGCTTGCAGAGATGCATAATTTTGTACTGTGGAACCATTCTTTAAACTGGTGTGTGTGAGGCTATTCTTATTCTCTCTCTCTCAATCACACACACACATTGTCAGTTTAAAGTGTGGCATGTGGTATTGTATTGTTACATAATACCCCTCCAACGTCAATCAAACATATCACTGTATCATACAATACAATACTGCAAAGTGTATACACACAGAACACAACACAACGACGGAATATTTTCCTGTTGAGACTTAAATTGTTTTCAACTTGTACAAAATACAATGAATAGACTTTTTGCTGGAGAAGTTCCCTGCCTCTCATCAACATTTGAAGTTTTTGACATTCCCTTCCTCAATACAATTCCTCTGAATGTTTCGTCATATCTACAGTAGTCAGTCAAAGGAACAGAATCCTCTGATTGTCTGTCAAAAAAGTAAAATTATACACGGGAAGAATAGCATAGACAGTCTACTATATCATCATTAACAACAAGAAAAATATTTCTTCACCCTCCTAGTAAACATAGCCTCTAATGACTCTTTACTCCCCTCCTCCTCTTGTCTCTCATAACGAAATATAAATAATGGAATGAAAGAATTCTTTACTACAACTACTGGGTGTAGTACTATATATTATTTATTTACTAATGAGGCCTGGAATAATGCCGTGATCATGATGGCTCAAAAAATCTACGTTTTAAGTTTCAAGAACTCATTCAAAATATATAAGGGGAAAAGTGGGAGAGAGAGACAAAGTCCCAAGTCATCATCATGAGATTGGTGATGGCCCAAAAACGACGAGGAGGACGAGTTAGTATAGAATAAAGAGGAGACCTTCTCTTTGACTAAAATATATGTATCATGTGGATGAGGATGAGTTCAATTGGGGTGCATAGTCCGCTCCTTCCGCTTTGACGGCTTCTGACAGATAATTATTATACTGGATTAGTCTGAGGGCCTAAGGTTATTCGTGCTCATTGTAGCTTTTTAAAATGTTTAAATTTAAAATGAAGGTTCCAAAGAATTTTTGGCAGTCTCATCTCACTTAATAATAATAATAATAATATTACGAACAAATTCGTATTGTACTCATATTTAAGTACTTACTATAATCCACTAATCTGAATGAATAATCAGACCTTGGAAAAAATAAAGCACATATACAAATATATACACCGCACACAGACACACAGCGGCAACAGCATAAGAGAGTACATATGTAGTACACACACGTGTGTGTGTATGTGCGATGTGTTTTACCAAGTTGAGTGATCAAATAACTAAACACAGAGTTAAGTATAATGACAATGCAACGTAAGTACTGCACTAGAAATTTCTGGCTCAAAAAAGGAATATTATTATTATAATTTAGGTACGTTTCATGTAAACATCCCTTTTCAATGTAATACGCATAATATAATATACATAAATGCAAGCTGAAAATTTTCAAAAGTATTTTCTCTTTCGCATAAGCTCAAAATGTGTAAAGTAACTTTACTAAAGTTGCTTTAGCTTCTAATACATCACTTCATATATACTTTGTACTCTTCTTAGGGCCGCCGGTGAAGGCCAACTCAACTATACAGGAGTAAATGTGTGTGTGTGTGTGTGGTAGTTCAAAAGTGCAAACGACTGTCTCTCTCTATAATAGCTAAATGACGATGACAGGGTCGTGACACGTGCAGTTCATTGAAAACTTGGAACGATATCCTTATTTTCTCCAAAGTACGGAGAGAGAGAGAGTATCAGAAAAGGGAAAAGAAGAAAGATGTCATTTAGAAAAAAAGCGAGGCCTTAACTCCTTATCAACGGTTTTCAATTGAACATGAGAAACGACCAAAATCAACGATTCATTGTAACTAACCGTCAACTATATGAACATTTATATGCCGTAATATTTTTAAAACGTAGTAAATTATTTTCACTGTATGAAGACTACTGACATTGTTTAAAAAGCAGGCAACTGGAAATGGAAGTAACGTTTTTCAAGAAATTTATTTTGTTTTCTTTTATTATATATAGCTGTTCGTGTACATAAATTATAGATGTTACTTAGCCTTGTTTTTTATATTAACTCGTAATATAATGTACTATGCTGCAGAGTACTGTACTTTATATATATTAAATATATATACTTATGATTATCATTTAACTTTTTTGTTGTTGTTGTATTCAAAAATGTCCCAAACCATGTAATCTGTATGTATAATAATACTTATACTTAATAAATTTCCACTGTCCTAGTCCTACTACAAAAAAGAATGTCAGGCATTAATAATTTTATTATTAAAAGTAATAACACAATTCTTTTAGCCTTTTTTTTCTTCTACTCACATTTTTTTTCTTTCTTCAATAAATAAATAAATACGTTTAGGTATCAAATATTAAACCGGATTTACACAATCACGGCTTATTCCTGGCAGTTCCTTTAATAAAGTCTGCTCTCGAATAAAGTTTTTATACTTGAATGTACTAAAACTAACTAATATGTATCACTATTATTGTTATTTAACCTACAACTCTATCTCAAGGAATCTAATAGTAAGCTGAGCGAGAAACTCGTTGGACGACAACAATTAAGGTATTAAATTAACATATTTGGAGGTTAAGAAGATATTATATGTATTATTAATGACATTTTCTCTGTATATAAGATTCCTCTCATCTCTCTCCTCGTCTATAATCATGAAATCACTTTTTGATGAAATCTCAAGTACATATATAGTTGAACTTGCAATAAAAAAAATTATAGTTTTTCCAGTAAAACTATCAGTTACTGCTTGTGATTATCAGTTGGGCGAACTTTAACTGGAAAGTAACGACTAGCTCTTTCATCATACTAATGAAACAGCTGCGTCAGTAACAGCTATTATCATCAGGAAAAATATGTATTATACTCTTTCTTCCGTCAATGTGTAGAGATATAAAGTCAAAGTGTAATAGCAATATTCTGAATATTATAGTGGATTATTGCTTTTTGGAAAGTTGATTATTCATAAACTGCAAATAAACAATAGACAGAGATAGAGAGAGAGTGAGAGAAATTTTTTAAAATAAAATTATGGGAAATGATCTTTTGTAATCAGAACTCCAAAATAAAAAATCTAGCAAGTCTAATAAGAGAAAAACTACAATCGAACTGAATATAATTTTTTGCGAAATTATTAGTTTTTATATTAAAAAAACTGACATAGGTACTCAACTGCAGAATGTAATGGTATCCTAATATTCCTATGAGAAGTATGATTATTTATAGTTTAACTTAAAAAAGAAGCAAACAAAAGTTAAAGCGGGAAATTATTAAAATTAACTCACGGACTAATCCATCGCAATATAATATGTAATATTTCCTATAGGACCTGTATAACATTTTATAAAAATATTTCATTCATAATCAATTATTATAATTGTTGTTTTTTTATGGAGCACTGAGCCAAAGCCTGTAGAAGAAACCACAATTAAAAGAATTAAATTCATGCTGTACCCCTATCATAAAATTTATCATAGGATCAAAAATTACAAATCATGATTAATAACAATGTGTGTGGGAACTAGAAAATAGGAATTGCTAAGAATCACACTCGTATCATCAATATATAACTATAGAAAATTAAATATTAATTCACGTAAAACTACAAACGTAGTAATAAAAAGTTAAGTTGTATAAATGATTGATTAAATAAAGGTCTTTTATTTTAGAGGAGCGATTGTCTTTCTCAACTCTAAAAAGAGATTTTTCAGTTTAAAAAAATTAAGAAAGAAAAATCATATTATGCTCTCCAGTTAAATCCCTTATTTTCCTTTTCAAAACTAGTAATACCTAATATTCTTAAATTAATCAATAAAATTTACTCATTAACTTATGTACCGTGAACAGGATACATTGTAGACAATAAAATAAAGTTGATGCATTTTTTTAAAAATCAAAATTATAATTGTTAAAATCTTGGTTTTTAGACTCTCCCCTCTCAACAGTTATACTCAATAAACTGTCAACTCAATAATTATATAATACAAACGAATTTAGATATTTTTTTCGAAGGTACGTACATATTCCAGAAGTGTTTATCCCAGATTTGTCTATCTGTCTTCCTTTATTATTAAAGTATAATATATTTATAATCTAATCATAATATATGCGTGGATTTCTTTATTGCGGACTAGCGATTTGAAGAACCATGATGTGGGTAACCTCAAAATTATTTATATGTACAATATGTATGTATGTCAATATTTAAGCAACTGTTGGAATCATAATAAAGTACGTTACGCAGTTACGCTATACTCATTAGAAAACAAAAAGTATTATATACAGATGAGGAGGGTCCTTCCTACTGTAAACTTGTATCGTTCCTATCTACTTGTCTGCGTCGCACCAAAAGTAAATAGATTATAGTTTTTTTCTCTTTCTTGAATTCCAAACGTATTATTTCTTTCTTATTTTTTAAAACACCTCAACGTTTTACGCGTTTAAAGATCACCAAAATGGTTCATTCATATCATGTAACAAGATTTAAATTGGGATTGCCGATTTTCAGCGTTTCTGTTTTTTTGTTATTATTAAATTCTTTTTGCTAATTTTACTTGACAAAAGCCGCAACTGAAAAGAGAAATAATTTTAAACAATTAGTTATTGAAATTACATTGTATTACGTAAATGAATACACATAATATTATAGATAATGAAAAATTTAAGTAGTCGATTCAATTTGTATTCCATAAAAATTACTCACTGACTGCCCACATGGTCTCATTGTTGACTCCAGGTTTGGCACTTTCTGTGACGTCACAAAAAACAGAAAAATAGTATTACTAAATGTATTGCAGATGTGTTGTCATTTAGAGGTTGTTAAGTAAAAGTTGAAGGAAATTGTTGTTCACTCAAAAATAGTATAAAATGTACGGTATAAATCATATTACCAGCATCTAAATCCAGGTCCTGGAAAAGAAGTAAAATAAATTCACATTGTTAATTTACCTTGGATGGAACCGACCTTTTTGATATAATCGAAAAAAACTTTTTTACCATAAGCTCTCGGACTCTTTTCATTGCTAATTCATAGTCATCGTCACTTAGGGGGGCGAAAGCATTTTCGAGTACATCTGAGGAATGGGCCATAAAAATCAACGACAGTGTGCGTTTATCTATTCGATGAGGATCGTTCACCCACTTTGACAGCACCGACTCTTGCAACTATCATATGAACACCAAAACAAACAAAAAAAGAACGATGAGACAATTCAAATTATAAGAATACATGTATTTTATAACCTAGTTTAATAAATTTTATTACACAGTAGGTGTACAATTGTGTGCAGACAATAACGCACAAAACGTGTGCAATGTCAATAAAAGACCACACACACACACATGTATTATGCACTAATGTTGCACATATATATAAGACACACAGTAAACCACACTAGTCGTCATTGGCTTAAGAGTATCATTTTAAAAATGTACCTTTTTAACAAGACGAGTTTTGGTTGTATTATCGACTAAAGGATGCGTCGTCATATCAAACAATAGGAAATTTTGCTTTTCAGTAGTTAGTACCTAGTTAGATTTAAACAAAATAATTAAATGAAAGCAACGTTACTGATGATATAACAATATAACATATGCAAACTGAGATGAATACAATGGAAAAAATAAAAAAAGACTTACTCCTTTCTCTACAAGATTTTTTGCCAACCGTTCACGTACATTTTTCAATTGATATGACAATTTTAATGGATTCCATGTTTCACCTACACAAAGAATTAAATATATATATCAAGACATCGATAGCTTATTAATATCAAAAATGAATTCTTTTTCTTCTCATTTTTAAAGAAATTAATATTTAATATTACTTGGAAGTTCCAAGTTGGAACTGTTTGATGCACTTACCACTTAAATATTCAATCCAACTTTGAACAGTTTCAGGAGGTTCTGTTTCCTATTGTTAGTCAAGAATGTCATTTATTAATGATACAGGAAAATGAATGGAATCTTTGACATTGCCAAAAATACAAAAATTAAAGTATTTACCTTGATATGTTTCAATGCTTCATCTAGTAGTACATCACCACAAGGAGAATCATTTTTAACAAGGACTTTACGACTGGTCAAACTACGTCTTCTCATTCCTGCCTTTTCTAATTCAATTTTTCCACGAAGGGCCAACTCAATTAAAATGCATCCTCTTAGGCCGCTTGATATGCAGTCATTCCAAAACGAGGTGTAACCCTGGACAAATTTAGGGAAAAATAATTGAAAAAATGAAAACACGTCATCGTTTTCTTTAAATACAACTGGTTTGTAACAAGTTGTTACATAGTTGAGAATGTTTTTATCAGTAAATACGTATTTATAGTAATTTATACACATGTCACAAGTTTTTAAAGACCAATTTACTGTGACTTACTTCTTTGTCCTTAAGTCCTAATAGTAGAACTTCTTCCATTAGAGCTGTAAAATTTGTTAAAAAAAGTATTACTAAGATTAAACTGTCATACAGAGTAGTAACCATTTTACATGATAGTAAGGATTTAATGATGAATCAGCATCATCACTGATAATGGACAATTTTAGTAATTTCGAGATTCTAAATTGACATATTTTGAAAATCAAGTGAAAAGTATTAAATAATTTTTTTACTCAATCTCGTCTCTTTGGAATCTTCCTCAGTCTCTGAGTCTCGATGATCCTTTGACTCTTTTTCTTCATCATTTGTAGTTGAAACTGTCCCATTATCCGATGGTTTCACAACATTTCTCTTCTTTAGGCCACCAGTGTCAGTCATTTTCGATGCCCTATTAAAACTTGTAACAAACTAAAAATCCAAAACATATGCCGTTTAGGGTTAACAACGCAGAACAATTGAATACATACAATTAGGGTTATAAACTTGTACCACATACTTACTTAGTAAATCACTATCACGCTCTCCCTCCCAATACAATGAATTTGGACTTGTGTGTAAATGTAATGTAGTATTATTTCAATAATTTAGACTCTCTGGATGAAAACAACAACTGGATTTTATGATGACGAGTCTGGACTTTTTTAGTTGCACTTATTCAAATATGTGGACACAAATGTTGTCCCTCACACAGGGTATTAACTATCCTTCACACTGAATGACCTGACACCTTAATCAAGAGGAAACAAATGTATTAATTGCTGATTTGTTAAATGTAACCAAATGTTTTTTGTGACGTTGCCAGCCAAATGAACATCATTATTAAATTTCTTGCCACTGGCAAGAAATAATCTCTCATCGTCCTACCATCTACTTGCGGTGACGGTTTTCCAGTTTTCTATGATTACCTTTGTTTGACTACAAATTACAGCGGTCCAGTGGAAGTTGGGTAAGTAAAAAACTCAAAATTGTGTCATTCTGTTTTCATTTTACGTCTGTGTCCACTCGTCCTGTCAACCATTGACCCTGTGTGAGTGTGTGTCAACAGAAAATACGAGTTGTTAAACTTTTGTTTGTTTTCTTTTTATCTGTTTACTTGAGTGAAGATTCGAACGGACTTGGAGAAGCTGTAGAAAATCATCTTGTCACAAAAAGTGGCAATCTTTTCTCAGTGAAATCTTTCATAGAAAAGAGGAGAATGAAAAGGATGCATGAAACGGAAGGAACAAAGAATAATAATTATCAAAATAACTATCATCATTACCCTTATAATCATCAACACTTCAGTACCTACACAAATAACAATAATAATAATGGAGGATATCAGCAAAATAATGGATATCATAACAATAATAATAATCCCAACGGTTACTACAATAACAGAAATACTTATGGATATAGGTAAAAAAATTATTTTTTTTTCAACTGTTTTTCTCTTAATGTAATTTTCCATTTGCAATGCAAATCATTTGATAAGATTTTACCTATCATTATTTTCAGGAAACAGTTTAATCGACATAGGTTTCAAAATCATCATCATCATCATCATGGACAGTACAATAACAATCATCATCATAATCAGTACAATAATAATCAACCTTTTCATTGTCAACCACCACCACCTCCTCCTCCACCACAAATGGGAATGCCTGAAATGGCTCCCTTGCTTCCCACCCATTCTTCTGGGCAGGTCATGGATGAAAATAATGTTCACCCATATCCTCAACAGCAACCTTCTCCCGTTGTTTCATGTCTAAAGTCAGATCTTTCTAGTTCAAAGAAAAGTGAAACAAATGAGGCAACGAATGATCCCCTCCCTTTATCTCAATCACAAACTACTAATAGTACTAGTAATACAACTGTGCCATTAGTAAGTTTAACATCATCAACTGGAAATTTTAGTAGTTCTGAAATTCCTCATGATGATCAAATCATAAATACACAACAAAGCACCTTGATGACGGTAAACAAACAAACACACATTATAAAATTGCTTTAAAAATATTCTGTAATCAATTTTCATTAGTGAAAAAATCATTTAAATCATTTATTTTATTTTCTGTAGTGTGAAAGACAAAAGTAGACTCGATCCTATAAGTATTATCACTGATAATTTATCATTAAATTATTAATATTTGATGATTAATTTAAATGGTAATTCACATGTAGCTCTCCGAAGCAATATGGAAAAAGTTTACGCTCAATCTGCAACCTATAGATGTTTACCGAAAGAAAATGGATCTGTGGAGAGAATTGTATGATCTTTTTAAATCTACTCATGGTGTAAGTACATATATAGCTGTGTATTATTATTTACGAAAACGAAAATTTTCATAGGATATTGACCCAAAGGGAATATTTTTTAATGTCATGCATTTTCTCTCCATTTATTTATTTCAAAATGTAGGTCCAGTACCCACGTTATATGTTACAAGTTGTTGGATCCACCATGTCTGGATTTGGTAGCAGGACAAGTGATGTAGATGTCTGTCTCATAATCAGAAAATCTGAAGTTGACCAACGTATTGAGGCAGTGGACCGACTTCATGAGCTTCAAATGTCTCTTCAGAAAATTCCATACATGGAAAAGATTGAACTGATTTATGCGTAAGTAGAGATTGTTATTTTTTTTGTTCAATCATGTTATGATGACTCTTTTTCTCTAAAAATGTTCTTTATTTGTCAATTGTATACATACAGAAAAGTTCCAATTTTAAAATTTCGAGACACTTCTCGAGGTGACTTATTTATTTGTCAAAAAGTATGCATGATATTTTGTGACTAAGATGAGACACACATGAATGACAATGATGTATTTGGGGGGTTTCTTTTCAGATTTGGACGTAGACTTGAATTGCAACAACAGCGTTGGAATAAGAAATACTCATTTATTGTACTGTTACTCCCAGCTTGACTGGAGAGTGAGGCCTTTGGTAATTGACAATATCATATTTACTAGTATAAAATGACCAATAGTCAAATTGATACAAGTAAATGGGTAGGCATAAAATTCTTTAAGAAATAATTTTTGATTTAATTATGTTTAACAGGTATTAGTCACAAAGTTATGGGCTCAATTTCATGGAATCAATGATGCCAAGAATATGACAATTTCTAGGTATATATTTTTTGTATATTGTGTATGAACGAGTATTTCTATGATAAAATTTCATTAAAATTCATTGAAATAATTTTAATAGTTTCTATCAAAACATAATATTTTGTGAATTCAACAAGAGTGAAAAATGGTTGTAGAGTACTACTATTACTATTTTTATTATTCTAGTTATTCTCTAGTCCTTATGGTCATTCATTACCTTCAATTTGGGTGCAAAGAACCTGTTCTTCCATGTCTTCATTCAATGTATCCCGATAAATTTGTTCCCTACGCCGATATTGAGAAGATCAAAATAAATGAACAAATCCCAAAATGGGACAGTCAGAATCAAATGAATCTAGGTGAACTACTCATTGGGTTTCTTGAATACTTTTCCAGGATATTTGAGTAAGTCTACAAACAAATACAAACAGTGGGTGTTATCATTAATTTTATCATTTTCCTTTGGGAACAAGCAAACAAAAATTGTGTTCTTTTATAGTTATTCTCGGCAAGCTGTATCCGTCCGTTTAGGCTGCCATGTACCTATTAAATTATGTATGCAAGGTTAGTAATTGGAAATAAATTAACATGCTACTCGTATTGTATGCACGTTTTGACATTAAATAATTTTACAGTGATACGACTAACACACACATTATTGTTTCTTCTCTTCTAGCTCGAAGTTTCAAGAATGACCCACACCAATGGAAATATCTCTGTGTTGAAGGTGTGAATTGGGATTTTCAGTACATTTTTCTTAACATATTTTTCGAACTTTGATTTATGTAGAGTCTACCTTTTTTAAAACTTGATCTTGTATGGTCTTCTAGTAATACTGTAGAATTTAATTATAATATGGCTTTTGTCAATGAATTCATGTTCAATTTTGAAAATAATATTTTCACAGAACCATTTGATTTCACCAACACTGCTCGCTCAGTTTATGACAAAGAAGCCTTTGATAGGTGGGTAAAGAGTTGAGAATACTTTTCTTTGACATTGATATTGAAGTGTCAACAACTTAATTTAAATATAATACCGTGACTCTTGGATTTACAGAATCAGGGGAGTATTTTATACCTCTTGGAATCGTCTAGTCGTTACAAAGGATTTAGGTTCAATCTTCCACACGATACCAGACAACGAATCCCGTGCAGTTGCGGCTCGTATGCCACCAGTTGTTTTGCGATAAACACGTAATCATCATATCATTCCTAGTTGTAGATATTCGCATTTCTTCCGCTCTCTTTCCTTTCCTATTTCTACCTTATATATACTACTCTCTTCATTACACATCAACAACTGTTCTGTACCTCGTGTTCAGTTCAAATGGTTAAAGTCTGCCTTATTTTGTACAAAAATATTTATATTTATATTTCTTTTCACAAAAAAATGTAATATAACTTTAAAAAAATGATCTAAAAGCACACTTTATAAAATTTAGATAAAAAAAACAAAAAATTTTATAAAATTTTAAAACTAAAAATTTCATAAAATTTTAAACTTAAAAAATTTAAAACATATCAAAAGTTACCCACATTGTATCCTGGTCAAGAACTTATTGTGATTAACTTGTGGATTGATAGGTAGGATTTTTTAAAAATATCTTTTCTTAAACTCATGAAAGCGCAAAAAAAAGCTAAAAAATATTTAATAAAAAAACCAAAAAAAGTGGACAGTTGTCCACAAAAACATCAAAAATCTACAAGAGTTCTCAACTTGTACCCTTTTATTATTCATATCATATAACATTTACACTTACATTTTAGTAGAAAAGGAGATTTTTCCTTTATACAAACAATTAATATAGGTATTTAATTATTTCAGTAGATGAGAGTGGTCGCATATTTTTGAGTCTCACGTCAATGACAACCCAAGAATAATTCCTATCACAATTGAGTAAACTATTAAACTAAGGCGGTCGATCATTGACGCCAGTAAGATCCACTCTGCATTATATGGGTATCCGTCTGTGTAGTGTTCTGCCATGAGGGACGAAATTTGATCATCTTTTTCCGTATTACTACATTCCGAACGAGATCGTAATTCTACTCCATTATTGTCCAGACGGGAGTAAGCCTGGGATATCTATACACACACAACACCCCCAGATAGTCTTCAGTACAAGTTGAATAAATATTATCCAGAGGACAACGTCATAAATCATGCCAATGAATTTCTAGAAAGGTCATAAAAAATCTCACCTCAGAGACAAAAGGGACAAGATGTCCAAGGCCCAGAATTTTGGCAAAGTTGACGTTACAAAATAGACGGAAACATTGCTGAGGCCTTGAGGCTCTCCTCGTTCTGGACAGGTTTAACTGTAGAAAATAATATGTAAAACCGATATGACACCTTGTTGAGCCAAAATATAATTTTAATTGTCATACCAAAGAATTTTAAAAGAGTTCCACTTACTACAATCACAGAAATAAATATTGATATCCCCACTAGGACCAAGTTGCACGCACACAAAAGTACTGAAAAAAAGTTTTTTTGGGGGATTATTCATTTGTGCTCACAAATAGATTGTATGAGGAAAACTTAAAAATTTTTAAATTTGTTCATTACCAACAAGAGGAATATGATCACCAAGAGCAGGTAGTTTTGCCTCGAAATAAATCAAAAATATTGACGTAATAAAACAGTTTATAGAGGCCAGAGTGATTTTCTCTCCGCTCGTTGGGGGAAGAAGAAATATGGCTATATTTACTATTGCTGTAACTGTGGAGGGGATCAGACAAAAGAAATTTTGAATCAGCATTAAATGATTATTGACGTTTTTGTGTCTTGTCACATAAAATTTTTAAAGTGTCTTACTGCAAATGGGCAAGACGATACAAACAGCATAAGACGGTGATTGTCTTTGAATTGTGAAAGAAAATGTGAGACCATAACTATCATCATCCTTCATAGCTTCTGCTTTTACAAGAGACCACTCTGAATTCTCTGTCCACATATCGTAACGTATTTTATAATCACCCTGTAGAAAAAAGGGAACAAAAAACATTTTAAAACACATTTTCCTCTTACAAAACATAAAATTTCACTAATTAATGTACAACATCCAGTGATGTTCTCATGTTGTACTGTACATACAATTTGTACTCATGCAGAACCAACCTCAGGATGATGTGGTAATTGCAATTCAATCTCATCTTCAGCATGTGTGGAGGAAGCTATCACAAATTTGCATACATGTTTGTCATAAGGCCACCTAATTAGGTTCAGTGTACAATGAACAGAGAGTCTAGCTGGAGTTTTCCAGTAAACTGTTCCATTTCCATATTTAACCAAAGCTAGTGTATTTCCAAAATGGTCCACATCTGGAGTGTAAGCACTGTAAAATTTAAAAATTTAATAAAAAATATTTTCCCTAATTTTTCATTATTTTTCATATTTTGCTGTTGTTGTACTCACTTATTATACAGACAAATGTCAGGTTTCCAAATTTCGTCCACTCCAAATCGGAGATAGTTACTGTGAGTCAAGTTATCTTTTTCCCAGCTCAACCTGCTGTCATTCCATGACTATAATGTTTATAAAAAAAAGAATTAGCATATTTCATTCTATGGTAGAAGAAAGTCAACAATCTTTAAAATTCCTTTGATACAACCGAAAGGTGATAATGATGTTAGTTAAATATACACACATTATTTACATGGAATGAGAGAGAGACTTACAATTGACATCCATGCATTGACGTAAAATATATACTCTGCTTCATCCTATGTACACACAAACACAAGAAAGAAACTTTAAAGACAACATTTTCCAGTAGGTACTTTTTTGCCCCTTGACGCATTACTTGATCATATTTTTCAGTACTATAGGAAGTGTGTGTGAATTTTGATTGTACCAAATCGAAATGGTTTATTGTCATGTCCACAGTGACAGGGGTTGGTCCAGCATCCAGTCTAGGAGGAGGTGAATGAATCTCATATCTTAGTAATAAATGATTTCGATCATGTACTAATGACGGGAATTCTGAATCTGTATTTGGAATATTTGTAGTTTTGGATGTAGGAGAGTCTGTCACCGTACAATAATTACTTGGTAAAATGAACCCACATCCAAATGTCACAACAAGAATCCAATATTTCACAAACTTTCCCATTCTTCCTATCACTAAGACTATTATACTTAAAGTGGATTTAGGTATGTAGAATTCTCCAAACAATCACTTTTCAGTTGTAACAAACCCGTGACACACACACACAACACACACGCTTTCATATGTACCCACAAACACTGTCAAATCTAATATAAATAAATAATCTTAACTGGGAAAATGTTTATCACACTATTTGCCTCTTTATCACCTTTACTTCGTCGTCGTTCCCACTCTACACCTTTTCATTGGCTTTTCACATACACAAATGTGTAGTTAAAAGGTTGTAGGGGGATACACACTAGATCCTTTTACAAAAATGTTCCTAGTGTGTGGAGTAAATATGAGTTTATTTATTGTGCATCACGTTTAGGATTTACATATAAAGTGAGTGAGTGTGTGTGTTAGGCACAGTATACACATGTATATTTCCGTCGTTTTGATCATTGACCTTCATGCCACTCTCTTCCACAGCCTCATCACCGGTTCTCGTAAAAATATACAAATACAATTGTGTACAATGTTTAAAACACAGACAG
>WJFB01001894.1:0-24751 GCA_009870185.1 Pygmarrhopalites habei
AATATTATTATCTTCACGCTACCGCAATTTAAATGTATATTATTATATAATTAGGTACTACATATTTTATTGTACTTGAATATTGTTTACATGTTATTTAAGGGTGTATGGATACATTTAAACAAAAATAATGACATTGATCTTGTGTTTTTAAAAAAATAACCAAAAAATGACACTGATATACCTTTTTTGTAATAATGAAGATAACATATAACGTAACGGAGTACGTTCACTAACTTTAACTAAAAAAATATTTAGCTTGTTCTCTCATCTTTTTACTACTTCCGCTTAAAATACGTAGTTAAATGAAAAGTTGTGTCAATGCAATTTCGAAACAGATATTTATTATTTGTAAAAAAAATGAAATGCAAAAGGGATGAAATTTTAATAATGAAGATTCAATATAATATACCATATTTATACGAAAGTATATATATATATATAAAAGTATACATATGCAGACAAAATGCACACTACAATAATATATTATGAAAAATTTTTGTATAAAATGTTGCCGGGTCACTATTTTAGTCACACGCTAAATATTATACTCTGTAGAGAAACTCAAGGTGGTAAACACAATGTGTGTTTACCACCTTGGAGAAACTAAGCTTAACGCCTGCGGTATATTTTATTCCAAGTTTTGCAATTTTAATACGAAACTAATGATACTACTATTTGTTAAACACATACTGCATGTACATGCATATGTTCACATGTAAAATGGCTGATTCTGAAGGATTCCAAAAAAAGGAAGAACCCGCAACTTACTGTACTTGTGTGTGCGTACCGGAGATGAAACTGAATACAGGGCCTACAACTTAAAATGACATCATTGGAGCAATAAATAATTATAAAAAAAGTATAATATAATATTTATGATGAATGCTATTCTAAAAAATAAGTAAATCAATGCATTTACTACATGAGTACCTTGAATCCTGTTCATTTCAGTTTTCTTTTACCTTTATATAAGTAAGTAGGGAGGGGGACACAATATCATTACAAATGAATCTGCAACCAAGATGCAGTAATCTGTTTGATTGCAAAATAAGCTTTTTTTGGTTTTATTATTTATATATTGAAATTCAATAATTGAATGCAAAAAAGTTACTGTGAAATCTTACAACTTCACAAATAATTTACTGTCAACATAGACTATTTAATTTATTCAATTGAACAAAAGTAATTTAAATTATGAATGCATTTTTGTCGTGAAATATTAGGTTCGCTGTAATCATGTTAATTTATGTTTTCAACCTAACAATTTGAATGGGTTCAAAAATGTAGATGTTATGTAACGTTTATGCTTTAATAAATACAATATTTCTGAAATATTGTTTCGTATGGAAAACAAAACAACTTGACAAGTACTCATTTTATTTTTTTAAGAGAGAGAGAGAGAGAGGATTATTCTAAAATCAAAATTTAACTCCGAGTCATGATACTTACTACGATTCATTATACTTGATGTAATATTGAAATATTTCATCAGAGTTAAAAATACGAATAATAATTCATTCATAGTAACACTATCACTAGAAGAAGGTAAGAATCACGTGCATGAATTCAGTGATCAACTAATAACAGTATAGCAGTATTAACAGTAAATTTGTTTGGCGATATAAAGAATAATAAATTTGCAAGAAAGTTATGTATAATCCTAAAACTTTAACGTATTTTCCTAGGAATTTTCTTCTCTCATTGTATTATGTACATTTCTGTATAATATGTATTAATTTTATTTTGAATCATTTATAAATCAACTAAAATAAAATTTAAAAACATACAACTTAGACACTTCAAGGAGCAGGTTTAATCTGCACAGCGCCCATCCGAGTTGGGTCCTGTGATGGATAGTACACGGGCAGTGGCCTCTCAGTTCCTGGAACGTGTCAGAAAAGTTCATTTATTATTTATAAACATTCAGTTTACATACTCATTCGTTCACTGTAATAAAAATACTACCTGGAATGGGTGGTTCAATGGCTGAAGATGAAGGGTTGACAGGGAGTGGAGGAGGAGGCATATAAAATGGAATTGAGCTTCCAATGAGTCCGAAAGTTGAACCTATAAGGAGATTGATAATTTATTTAATTTCCTCTTTTAAAAAATGCCCAATTTTCTATCGATGCTTGCGTTAAACAAAAGAAAATTATTCTGGGCTCACCAGAAGGTAATGGAGGTAGAGCACCTGGTAGACCAGGTACGGGTGGAAGATGTGCTGTACCATCAGCAAGTGAAGCCTGTCTAGCTTGAGATTTTCCCCATCGAACAGTCAGTCGTCCTTTTTAAGATGAGAAATTTTTAAAAAATATAAATTCATATGGAAGACCCAATAATAATCACGTAAATACTACTTATACTGTTTTATATTATCATTATATTGACCACTCACGACTCATAATAATAAGTTTGTTAAAACTTTTTTCTGCTGCTAATTCAGCTGCAGCTCTTGTCGTAAACTGAACGAATCCACACTGTTGTTTGGGTACGGTCGTAACATTTCTGATTTCACCAAATTGGTAAAAATAGTCTCGAAGATCGGACTCAGTAATTAATTCTCCTAGATTTCCAATGTACAGTGTTGTGATACTTTTGTCTTCTGGAGGAGTCAAAACTGGCATGGCAGAGGCTCGTCGAAGAAGTTTGTCTGCCACAGGATCATTCGTACCTAGAAAATAAAAATGAATAGAATGTAAAGAATTGATCTAGTTACTTTTTCGTTCTACATTCCATCTACATTCCAACCTTATCCTGTCACACAAACCAAATCTTTTTTACCGTAGTATCGATCACGAATATTTTGATCCGACAAGGGATCATCCGGATCTGAAGGTTTTTCATGTCTGTATGGACATTCTTCTCCACGTTTACATTCCCCTTTCACCCAGAATGAACAAATATGAGGACGATTCCTCTTGTAGTAAGGTGTTGTACGAGCCAATTTCATGAGAAGATCACTTGGAGCTTGAGCTTTGGCGATGTCACCCAGAGGTTCTGTATTGTCCACCCCTTTTGCCTACAAGTTAATACAAGACACTTTGCTATTCACTAAACTACTGAAAAACATGAAAGATTTATTATTATATGTATTGTGTAATACCTGTGATTCCAAATTCTGAACATAGTATTCCTTATTGACTTCATTTCGAGGCAGAGTGTCTTTAAATTTCAAAGCGTTGTCACGCACTTGAATGGGTAATCCATATTCAAGATCTAAAAGACATGTTTGACAAACGTTTTTTAATTTTGCACATGTCTGACAGACTTCAGTCTTCTTGAAACGCATACGAGCTCCCGGACACCAACCTATCATCAAAATAGTCACAAAATCAAGAAAAATGTCATAATATAAATATACTGTATGATTTTTTAAATTGTCTGTAGATCTCAAGCAGTAATACACTTACGAAAGACAGTGAAAGGCCGTAGACAAATTTTGCACTCTGAACCAAATTTATCTTTAGTCATTCTGACGTATGGATTATCTCCCAAACATGTTTCACACAAAATTGGAAAGTCCTGTAAATAGATAGATACATTTTAGTGATTGTCCATGAACATCATCACATTAAGAGGATTTTTTTTGTAGAAATATGACCTTACCGAATCTTCCCAATTCTGACGATTGTAAGTATTCGTTGTTTTTGACATAGCCATTTTGAATGATTGTTTTTGTAAAAATTGACTACTCAAAAATGTCGACACGAAATACTGAGGAAACTACAACACCCTGTAGAATTAATCCACAATTAAGTAAAACGAAACTGAGTTAAATGCTCCACAATTTACTTTTAAATCAAGAGCCCTTAAAACTGCGCCAAGTTTGAATTGGATCGCGTTCTTTAGCCCTTCGTTGAAGGGCCTTCTGTAAATTATGCAAAATGAATGGGAGAAAGCTTTAGGAATTTTTATTCTCTGTTTTTTATTTATTATGTTGAATGTATTGAGTTGTAGCACCACATAATAATAATGTACAGGTATTAAAGAAAGTAATAGTAAGAAGGAGTAAATCATTTTGAACATAACTTTTCCGACACACATTCAAGACCGCTTTACGGAGCAGTAAGAAATTATTATTTAAATTTTAAATAACAGGTAAAATAATGGTCTCTCTCTAGCTAAATAGTAAATGTGAATTCCACAAACTTGACTCTTTCTATTTTCCATAGGGTCTTTTCAGTTCCAAATAAACTAATCTTATACACGTCTTAGTTGTAAATAGGCAATAGGGATTTCGAGATCCAATTATACGTTGACAAACAAAGGATTATTTAGATTAGCCTTAATGATCTTAATGATCCACTTTCTATTTATTGGACAGCAAAAATGTCATCATAACCTTGTTCATTCAGAGTTTAATTCGGCTACACATTTTTTTAACTAAAGGAATGGTGGTGACACTCACCACCCCCTGATTATGTAAATACCTTTGAAAATACTGGAACACAAGAACGAAATTGACAACATATTTTGTATATAAACAACGTAAATAAATATAGTCGCACTTTCATTAAATATAAGTAATATGTAGTCACTACACTCATTACTATTTTAATATACGTTTTCTTATGTCTGATGTAGTTAAATCTGTTGATAACAGTTTTCTCTCTTTTGTAGTCATTACTCTATCATATGTCATTATTATACTTTTCATTAAACATCAACAATCAATAATATATACTTTGTTTGCATTCCGTCTCGTTCCACTTGTAAATTAAACTTTTTTTTTGTATATCCTCTTCAGTGAAAGCTTTCACCTTTCACTTTATCACTTGGGTAATATTTTTACATTAATTTTCCAACTTGTTCTCTTTCTCTCACAATATTTTGTATCTTAATAAATGATCACAAGACCAGGATATACATTTTCCCCCATGCCCTCAAATTCATAATTAATATACATCATTTGTTATTGATTGCCTCTGTAACTTTTAAGTTGAGATGATGATGACAAAAATAGTCATGCTTTTCTTTTCATGCATTTTCTAAAGTGTGACCGTGTAGTAACATGCATTTCCAAAATACTGTTAACTAAAAATTATTATCATCATCACCTCCTCCGTCATGGGACGACATCAAACTGAGAGAAAGTGAGAGAGAGAAAGTGACGGTGTGTCTGTATTTTTTGCATGTATGATGAACAGTGTACAGAGTACAGTAACCTGTCATCCATACTTTTTTTGTTAATTCTGCAAGTAAATAGCTTCATTTTTTTTAAAAAAAACATTACAAGTCCTTTCCAACATAATTTAATATAAGTACGTCGTATGACTTGTCAAGTTCAATTAATTATTATATTACTATACTCTACAATCATAATAATAATTAATAGATACGCATAATAAGCCCTAAATCGTATTTATTCGTAAGATAGGAATATTATTAATAATTTCAATAGATTAGTGTTGTAGAGGTAGAGAGGAGAGAAAGAGGAAACGTCAAGAACGGGATCTGCCGGAATTCACTTTTTTCCTTCATTTTTTTTTTTTTTTATATAATAAATGCCTTTACACACATTTCACGTTTGGTAATTAGTATTTTTTTTTGTCAGCGCACATAATATAGTAGTAGTAGTAAATAATTGCTTTTAGTATTAAGTTTATCCTCTCTTAATTTACTACCATTAATGAAGATACTATTAATATAGTATGTTATTATAGTCGTCTATATTTCTTGTCAATAGAAATGTGTTCTTCCTTTTTCTAATGATAAGATTGATTTTTTTAAATGGAGAATTCAAGTTGAAAGAATTCATCCTCATTATTGTTATTTATAATATGTTTAATAATATTATTATTATAAATTTCATGGATTAAACCTACAAAGACGATGACGATCAACGACGATTCAAAAATAAAAAAGGCAAATCACAAAATAAAAATTGTAATGTTTCATTATTCCAGAATCAACTCATTATTGTATCCTTATAGCTTAATAAGTAAGCCTTAATTTATTATTATATAATATTCTAATTTTATAATATGTAGGACAGGGGTCATATTAGTGGTGGTAGTAGTTGTTGTTTTCTTTTCTCATTGCTTTTTGTTGAATTCTGACATTATGTCAGTGACATATTGTTTGAATCACTACCATTGTTATTCATGTATTATTATAGATATTCGTCTGTTTGAATAATTTTACTAAACTATAGTCATCTATTATAATATATTGCTTTGCCTGAATCTTGCTCATTGTCGATTGGAATTTCAAACTCCAAATTTGAAGGATAGTAACTAAGTATTGAAAACAAATTAAAGGCAATCCGGCTGTTGTAAGTTATAAGCATCTACCTTTTTTTCTCCCTTTCAACTCCTTCTTTTACAATGTTCAAAAAATTTGAGAACACTGAGAGACGGACTGTGACCTTGTGACTTGAAACTCGACATACTGTAGTACTACTCGTTTGATAATAATAATATACGGACTCAAGTTGCACCAAAAAATCCTTTTTTTGCTCTTGCTCTACAAGGAGATAAATCCCTTACTACTATGCAAATGTTGCATTCATATAGAAATACTTCTACAAGTAATATTATCGACAAAATGGAATTTAAAACCTTTGTATGTAGTTGGCAAATGTTAACAGCTTGCTTAATAATACACCGAGTTGTTTAGCGATTCATAGCGGTACTTTCACAGTACTAATCAACAGTTGAAATTTTCATCGTAATGTTCACAATGGTAATAATAATGATAGCCAAAAAAAGTTATACTTAGAATGTACTTATGTTGATGTTGTTGGAAAATGTAGTAATATCATTCATATATGTATTTAAATATTAAAAATAATTTAATTGACTTGAAAGTAAAATTAAAATGAGGCGACTCCGTTGCACAAATAAAGAAAAGAGAAAAAAATAAACAAAAAATTTGCATATATTATATAGCCAGAGAATAATTTTATATGCGAGAGAATAATCATTAAATAAAAATACATGATACTTTAACACAGTTCTGGGTTTGGATTCATCGATTTTTTGATTCGAAGAAGGAGCGTTGTGTACCACTGATCCAGTCGACTGATCGAGTCATAATCTTTGACAGCGTCCGTGTAGCTGTCCACATTTTCCTGCTCCACGTGCTCTGACAGTGTCTGTAATGGTAACATGTTAATTAACAATAATTAGCATACATTCTTGCTGTAAAACTAAAAAATACTGTCTTTGTTAACCTATCATGTCATGTAATTATCATCTGACCTTGATTAACTTGAATTCTCGTGAATCTTGGAATGCTGGGTACATGTCAGCGTAGCGTTCGAGGGCTTGTTGCGCATTAAGAACGTCGACACACAAATGGCAAATACCAGCTCGAAAGAAATACTCCTTGGCGCTGTACTTGAGGAGACTACTTTCAAGGGATGACGCTGCGACTTCTTCGTAGACTTTAATTGCCTTGACATAATTTTCTAACTGGGCTGCGTGCTGTGCCACTTTTAGTAGGGCCTTGTTGGCCGCCGCATTTGACTCTTCACCCTTGAAATAATCTGCTGCCTGCTCATAATGATGAATTGCTTTCTCCAAGTCTGCTTCCGCTTCTAATGTCTACAGAAAAATAAACATCTCAGTTAAAGTCCATATATGGATGGATATGAAGCGTGCTTGGATACTGATTATCATAGCTCAAATATGTATCACAACATTGTGCTACATATGAAAAAGTTAAATCCATTACCCTGTGTAGAACAGTAATTTACTCTTACCTCTGCAATTGTCTGATGATGCTTTGCAGCCAATGAAAATCTCCCCATCTCTAAATATTGTTCAACTGTAAAGGATCAAATAATATTTAGAGTTAAAAACCAGTTGGAAATATGATTATTAAATCATGAGTCATGACTCATGATTCATGACGTACACATTTCCTCAACGAAATATAATGTACTTTGACAAACTTACTAGCTTTTTCTAAACATGCCACAGCCTCTGAAATGTCAATCAAAAGAAAGGAAAAGAATTAGACTTTCACTTTGACCTTAATGCAACAACAACAAAATTTCCACCATGTATTTATGTAGGTGTTATTATTGTAGCCGTGACGAATACTGTCATCATTTTTTTGAGAGTTATCAACATATAGTTTAAATGACCAACCTTTAGGGTCTGATTTCTTATAACAGGTTGAAGCGTCAACATCTGAAATACAACGGGAAAATGCATGATTAGGCATTGGTAATTACGATTATGTAGAACCCAATGCGAAAGATTCAATAAATAGCTTACATGCTGTTGCACAATCGTGACGACTTCCATTCTTCAAATGAAGTTCTCCAGCCTTCACAAAAGCCTCTCCAGCATTTGCCCACTTTTTTGACATTTTAAACATGTTGGCTGCCCTTTGGTAACATTCAATGGCATCATCAACTTTACTCCCACCACCACTACACAAATGTAAATACAAAGGAGAATACACAAATTAAATAACGTGTCACACAAACCAATAATTTGTGTAAGCATTTGTATGATTTACTTCAAGTGTCAAATATATGGCATGACAAATGATTCATAATAATAATTACTATGTACGTCATTAATATATTTCTTACCCAAAGACTGACGAAAATAGACCCCTTGACGATGTCAATTTCTTCTCAGCCTCAGCCATCAATTCCATCGCCTTTCTTTCACTGTCACCCATTGTAAAATAATTTGTCCAACAACAACAGATCACAGGTTAGGGAAAAGTCTTAGAAGAAATGTCAAAAAAAAATTTGGATTGACTTCTTCCCTACAAGACTGCTGACGAATAAAACAAACAACAATAATTAATTAATACAAGTGACTCAGTTTTCTCTGTTATCCTTTACAAGTACGTTTTTACGGGCCTGTGTGTTTTAAGATCTTACAAATGTCCGCAATAAAGGGCCCAAGTCCTCCACTCCAAGTCCTCTCTTTTTCGGAGTTTTTTATGAAACACTTCAGTGAGAAAGTCCAAAGAGAACAAGAAATCAATAAATGTGGAGACTCTGCAAACATCGGAAATTATCCATTTCAATGTTTCTTTGAGGGACCTTTGAATCTGCCGAAAAAGTTGACAAATTTTTCCAAAAATCCCAACATTTCATCATCATGGAGGTGGACGTTCCTTTCATTGATGACAACAATTCCAGTGTCATGGCAAGCACGGTCACTGCGGGCAGTGTGACCGTTTCCCTACATCCTTTAGTCATAATGAATATTTCGGAACATTGGACGAGAACTCGGGCACAGGAAGGAAAACCTCAACAAGGTAAATAAAGTTTTTCAAATCAACAAATTTGAAAGAATTACTTGACATTCCAGTTAAATTCTCTCTGTCTACATGTTATAGTTGTTGGAGCAATCATCGGTCAGCACAAAGGACGACACGTTGAGATAATGAATAGCTTTGAACTTGCCTTCCAAATAATTGATAATCTGATTGTAATCGATCGAGATTACTACCGGACCAAGGAGGAACAATGTAAGGATATTAATTTTGGTACTTTAAAAATGGAGAGATACAAGACTGTTATGAAATTTATTTATGCCTGTTTTTGTGTACTCTCACAGTTAAACAAGTTTTTAGTGAAATGGATTTTTTGGGATGGTATACGACTGGAGATGCCCCGTCAGCTGCGGATATTCATGTTCAAAAACAAATTTGTGAAATCAATGAGAGTCCAATCCTTCTCAAATTGAACCCCATGGTCAAAAACTCAGATTTACCTGTCAGCGTCTACGAGTCTGTTATCGATCTTGGTGAGTTGCGGTCATTTTTTAAACATTTATTAAAGTCTTTTAATCTTTTTCGTAACTAATAATAATTATTGATAATAATAACCTTTAATTGTTTTCAGTAAATGGAGAAACCAAAATGTTCTTTGTACAGTTGCCTTATGTTTTGGCAAGTAAGTATTTACAGTTCTGAATCTTTGAAATTAGTTTATAGTACACGCGTAGTATCCTTATGTTTAAATGTTGTACATCGAAGTTCAATTACAACAATTCACAAACCAACGAATTATTTTTATTGATATGTAATCTTTTTATTGTTTTATTCTTTAGCCGAAGAGGCCGAACGTATTGGTGTTGATCATGTAGCTCGCGTTTCTACTGCTGATACTCTCGAAAATTCACTAGGTATTTATTTATTTACTATACTATAAGTCTTGTCATTCTACTTTAATAATCGAACTGACGTGAGTTTGATTCAAATCTTTCAAAATTTCAGTGGCGGAACACTTAACAGCTCAACATTCTGCAATAAAAATGTTGCACAGCCGTGTCAAACTCATTCTGGAATATGTGAAGGCTGTTCAACGTAATGAGGTTCCTGTCTGTCACGATGCTTTGCGACTGGCTTATTCATTATGTCATCGTCTTCCTGTCATTCAACCAGAACGATTTAAACCAGATTTTTACGAAGTAATTTGTTATATATATTTTTATTTTTTAAATTTGTACCTCTTCAAAAAAATGAACTTAACTTGAAATTTTTCATTTATTTACTCCTTAAAGCAATGCAATGACGTTGGCCTTATCACTTATCTGGGAATGATTACAAAGGGTTGTGAAGAAGCGCATCAATATATTTCAAGATTTAATCTACTCCACGAGAAACATGCTGTGACCCGTCGAATGAGGGGTCTCTTTTACTGATTAATTTTCTTTTGCTCTCAACTTTTTCTGAAAGGAATACAAGTCTTACATTGTTACATTTATTTGATTTTCAACTATTCATGTATTTGCTTACTTACTTAAATATAAACTACGTTTGGCAACAATAGATGACTCATTTACAGAAATTAATTACACACACACATTCTTGGTTGTTCTAAATATTAAGTATTATGATGATCAGGCTGTATTCAACACGTAATAATGATTACTATTACTGTAATGTATTGACATCATCTATGTTCAACTAAATAATTTATTAAATCATACTTTTTCTGTACACTCTTCTGTGATTTACAGCATACCTAATTATTAATTACATATTAAATTAAACTGTCAATACTCGTAATCCACTTTTATTTAGACGAAAAAAAGTCTTTCGATTGTAGTGCATAGTGGCGGGAGTATGGTTCAAATCGGGACAAAATTCCTGCTTTCCAAAATTTGGTCAGTTTTATTCTGATCTGTTAGTTCTCTTACAAACATTCTTCTACAGACAATTACGTATTTTCACACCTTTTCATTTCTTTTGTATGCAATTTTGTGCTGTCAAGATAATTATAATTACAAAGTTGTCCATTTGAAGAAACTTTGAACATTTCAAGAAAAAAAAGTGATTAGAAGTGTTTTTATTTGGTTCCTTCCTTGTTTTCCATTGTGAAAGATTCTTTCAGAAAGAATATAACAGCTACTACTATTGGGCATTTTAAACGAAAATGGGATTTGATTCAGAATACTTGTTGAGTGTTTTACCCAAGTGTCTGTAAAAAAATAATTATCATTTTGTGTCAAAGTGTTCGTATAGTGATAATGTGAACCACAGCTGAATTTGAGTGAAAAGGATGAGTGTTCATTCTGTATACGCAATGGAAAATAGTTTTGGATTACCTGGAGTCCCAGGTTTAGTTGCAAACTCCAATTCAATTAATGAATACAGCCACAGCGAAGGTGATCACATTTTATTCTTTTTGTAAATAAGTTTCGGGAATTTGTACTCTTAACAAATGAGAACAGCTGATCTTGCTAAATTGTAGAAATTATTCTCCCTATTTTGCAAATGAAGCAAAAACTATTTCCCTTTCAAAATGTTCATGCAATTATGTAATTACGAAAAGACTTAATCAGCTGCTTAGAGTTATCATAACTCAGTTATGAAAGGGCGTGATAGCATTGATGAGATGTCGATGTTATTGCCATAATGTTATGATATTTAACATGTTTGTCATTTTTATGAAAGTTTATAATGTTGCTACTTTCTTGTCATGAATGACAGTTTGGGGAAACTTGGCTGCTGACACTTAAAATTTGAATCAAAATGATCTTTATGATTTATTAATGTGTGTGGGGACGTCATAACTATGATATTCACCGACTCCTGTTATTACTTTACATTGGCTAAAAAATTATTTCAATTTTCCAGATACCTCAGACATCTCCGACTTTTCTGAAGGAGATTTCCTGAGTCCGAGTAGTTTGGCTTCTCACAGTAAAAAGTAAGAAATTTTATTATGTATTCGTTGACTTATGAGTCATATGAGGCTAACAAATGTTCAGTGTACAAAAAAAGAATAGTGCATTTTAAATAATCAGTAAAAACTCGTTGATGAATCAACAGATTTTGGACGGAATCGTCATCCTGGATCGTCTCCCGACTCGCGTATCAGTCTCAATCACATTCATCTTCTTCAGCCCATTCTTCCATGGATCGCTCAAATGCCAGTGGAGGAGTATGTAAGTAGTCATTTTTTCAGTCTATTTTTTCTCTTCTTTGGCCTTAGTGTGATGACGACGAAATTCACCTTCTGCACACATGGATATCATGGATAGTTTTCCTAACCCGGACCGGCACTGTTTCATTCTCTTCGTCTCATAATGTGTACTTATATTAAGGGTGTGCAGAAACCTGCATAGCATAGTCATAATAATAATGGTACAGTCGTATAAAAAAATTATTAACACTTTGGAAACATCTTATGCAACGACCCTGAAGCCTTAATAGTGGCTAACCAGGGGTTCTTTTTACTGTCATGCTGGTTTTGTTTTCCTGTTCAACGATGCGTGCAGGTGTGTAATTTCGTGTCGCTCACTTCTTCGTCTTCTTCCTACAACACTAGACACTCCACTTTCGGTTTCTCCCGGATTCCCTATCGATCCGTTCATGGTCGGTCTCCTCCTCGACACACACTCTCTCACTCTCTCCCTCCCTGTACGTTTGAGTCTTAGCTCTTCCAACAACTAAATATCCATGAATATTTTCCTTGTAATCTTAAGACTTTACCAGCTTTCACTCACTCAGACATAATTTTCCATTATTTTTTGATTTTGTTAGTGAGATAACAAGAAATTGTAGGAATCAAGGCAGGATAAAAGTGATCCTTACAGAGCGAGTAGTTTTTGTCATATCTCTCTTCTCTTTTCCTTTGAAAATTCTTCACTTTTTTGACATGAGAGATTATATACATGTATACTGAATATATATATTTGACAGAGCCTTTTTCCCAACAATACAATACGTGACGTTAGTTAAATAGGAAAAGAAGAGTTCTCTGACTTGTCACTTTTTTTTCGCAAAAGAGTATTATACTATATACGAGTAAGGTGCCACTAAAAAATATAATGGCAACTTGTGTGGTGAAAGTGTTCGTGGTCACAAATTCCTAGAATTTTTTCTAAACAAATTTTTAAAAACACCATTTTATTGATTTCTTTCATTGATTTATCTTAGCCCATATATCAAACTGACCACAAGTAGCCTAAACTTTTAGGAGAGAATATTGTAAATTGAAACTCTCCATTTGAAATCATCAATCAATTTAATAATCCTTGTCGAAAAATGTAATATCAAAGAGAATTGAGGGATAGATGAGTGAGACTTTGTCTTTGAATTATACAGAGAAAATTAATTAGTATTTCTCAAGAATAAAAACGAGGATTTTTTATAAATGAATCGCGAGTAACAAGAAAACAAAGTTAAAAATGAAGGAACAACCTTTACAACCGACAGACTTACAATCTTTGCAACTGCAACAAAACATAAATACTAGTTTACAGTCTGCACAATCAAATAATAGTGCACAGGACACAATTTACTTGTGCAATTTTCGTGTGTCAGTCGATGGAGATTGGCTTTGCCTTAGACAACTTGATGATGTTGAGGTTCCCTTGAGGAGACCCATTTACGAAACTTTACCATCTCCAGATTTTCTTCCATTTTATGGTACAATAATTAATTCTATTTCTCTTTATCTATTCAAAACGAAACATGGTTAAATTGTATGTACTAATTGAAATCTTCGTCTTTTTGGTGATGATGAGTCATCACTCTCAAATTTAAACTTGAAGAAATTCAAGTACTATCCCAATTGTAATCATTGTATTGAGAGATTGCACACATCTTTTAAAAGAAAAATATCAAAAATATGACTCAAAGGTCGTTGTGTTTGTGTGTGTGTGGATAGATCGTGACCCTACAGCCGTGGAAAGAAGTAATCTACTGAACATTACAAAGTTAGTAATCAAAGAGTTGATTGAATGGTCCATACGACATGACCGTTCCTTGGAGTCTACGCATCCACCCTTACAACATTTTTTCATTGTCCTCGAGCATGCTATGCGTCATGGGCTAAAACCCAAAAAGGTAGTTTAAATGTACAGCTATCGTAGCAATAAGACTTAGTAGTTTGACAGTTATACTAAGTAGAATGATCTACCTACTGCCTACTCTTTACTATTTATGAAGGGCCTCTTGGGACCAAAGAAGGAATTGTGGGATGTTCTCCAAACAGGTATATTGTGGTATAATAATTAATTAACTTGTGGTAGGGAGTCCTGAAGACTTTTCAAATTAATGAATTGCTTCGATTTGTTGTATTAGTGGAAAGATGCACAAATGAAGCCCTATCCCAAGACGTCAAACAGGGTGAGTTGAGGAACATTTGACGTTAATGTGTAATTTCCAAGCATACGACAGTTGAAGTTTGAACAAAATCTACAATAACTGATATTCTGAACATTTCTTTGTCATGCAGCCACTTCATCCATACGAGACTTACCGACCGTTAGGTACTAAATAAGTTTGAGACTCAATCCAATAAATAAGATGTATTCCTTGTTATTTGGTTGAGCCATGGGCCCTCATGGGATAATCAAAAATAATTTTAAATGAAAATTTCAGTACTCAAATTGGTAGAGCAAGGGCATGGCTTAGATTAGCCTTGATGCAGAAAAAGCTAGCAGACTACTTCAAGATTTTAGGTAAAACATTTTACGAGAAATAATGACGTTTATTTTATTGATTCAAAATTTTCATGCACGAACATATCTTTCATACAATACTTCTTTATTTCTTTTAGTTGATCATCGTGATGATATTTTAAGAGGTATGTACTAATGACGTAGAACTTCAATAGTTTTACTATTGAACTTTCCTTACAAAAACAATTAACTATGTGAACATCTAGAATGGTCAATAATGATGGTCCTTTACTTTCTTTGATTCTACAAGAATTTTATGAACCGATTGCACTTTTAATGTCCGACGAAGCTTGTGTCCTTTCTGGACTGTTAGTGGGACTCAATGTTATCGACTGTAATTTTTGTTTGAAGGTAATAATAACTCTTTTTCAAACACATGACCAAGAATTTTGCAAAACTTATAATTAATCCAATAAATCATGCCCATGGTTTATTGTAGGAAGAAGATCTAGATACACAGGTATTATTTCATGAAATTCTTCGGTTACTACAATTTCAAATGGTCTATCTGAAAATTATCAGTACTATATTTTTTCAATTTGATTTTTTTTGGCCATTAACAGCAAGGCGTCATAGACTTTTCCCTTTATCTTCGTTCAAGTCGATCTAGTGAATCAGCAGAAGATGAGGCAGAGCCAAGTAACATGGATGCCATGTTAGATCAAAAAAATTATGTGGAAGAACTTAATCGCCACTTAAAGTAATAATTCAATACACTTGTTTCTGATACATACATTTATAAAGGAGAACCATGAATTTAAGCTGTAGTATGACTGTAAAACTTTAAAAAAATATTATGAAAATTCAATTAGTGCGACAGTCACAAATTTACAATCAAGGGTAGAGACTCTCACCACGACAAATGCTCTGATGAAGGAGGACTTGGCAATCTCGAAGGTAAATTTATCCAAAAAAAAGAATTTCCTGGTTGATTGTGAAGTTATCAGCCGTTGTGGTGTTGGTGGGCGACTATTAAGTATTTTGTTTTGTTTCCTGTTTTTCGTCAATACAAAAAAAGAATGCAATATTGTCTCTCCAAGAAGAAAATCGAATGATGAAACAAAAATTGGACTTGGCTCCTACAGCTGGGTCAATTGACGACTACAAGACTTCAATCAATTTTAATTCAGAGCTCAAGGATGGCCTTTTGTGTGTGGACAACACAAACGCTTCTTCCAGAAGTGATCACATTAATATTGGAGGAGGATCATTATCCACAGCTTCAGCGGTGCTTCTTGGCTCTTCACCAATGCCTGTCAATCTGTCTGTGGCTGACCTCAGTAAAAAACTTCATGAGGAACGGTCAATTAGAGAAGAATTAGAGAGGGATTTAGAAACTCAGGTTGTCTTTCATTACTATAAAAGAGGATTGAGTTGTGTGTGGTCAAGTAATTTCTTGACTTTCTCTAGGTTTTTCACTCACATCCCTTCTCATTTATCTTATTATTCTATTATAGTTAAGCCAAAAAGCAGAAATGGAAAATTCTATGAAGGTCCTTCAAAAGGATGTAAATGAGAAGCAAGGTATAAAAATACACTTTGGCACAATTTCTAAATGAACGCTCTAGCAAATATTTATATTCTCTCTCGCTTCTAGATATTGTATTGTCACTCCGTCGGCAGCTAGAAGATATTAAAATGATCAACTTGGAAATGTACCGCAAATTACAGGTATACAATGACAAGCGTAACTTGTATCAATATCTAGTATACATTCTTGAATTTACTTTTTCGTCTATTATTCAAAAAACTAATACAATTGCTTCCCCTACATTGTAGAATTAATTAAGACGTTACAGAATTCCCATTACGAATCAAATGGTTGAATATTTTGAAGTAATTTTGAACAATTACGGTTTTTGTTTGTTTGTACCCAGTGAAAAAATTCCTTTCCTTGTTGGATTAATCATGGAATTTCTGTAACAATTGATTGACTTGACACTGACTGACACGAGACATTTTATTTTTCTTACCAATCTTTTACTTTTATCTGATTTTCCCTTCGTCTCAGTTCTTTTCTCCACTAATTTTGGTTGCGGACTCATTAGTTCCCAGGGTTTTCCCAACTGTTGCATCGGATTTCAATCGTCTATCATGTTCCGTCTGATGTAAATATAAATAGTTCACAGAGCAGTGATTTCTCAGTATTTGTGTGTGAAAATGTCATCATGATGGTTGGAAGAAAGTTGGTGAAAGTTATTATACCATTGATTTATGATATACAGTCTACTTGTGCTTTTAGACCATACGTTTTATCGTTTTTTTGACAAGATTAAATGGAAGGGGGGACACAGTAGTCAGTAGCGTGTGTGTGACATTTTCTTTTGTGACAATTTTATGGAGCGTGACTTGACTCATTCCTCAGTAAAATGTGTGTATGTGTCCTCATCCTCTTTACACAAGTCAGTTGTGTTGTTTGGTAATCATTGGTCTCTCATGAATGATTTGTGTGTGTTACTTGGAATGGAATTAGGAATGTGAAGGGGAACTTCACGACAAAGGTCGACTGATTGATCGGCTCCAGTTTAAAACGACTCAGATAGCCACCCTTCTACAAAACTTGGAGGCTACGAAAGCATTTGACTTGCCTTCACCCTCCGCAATGGCAGCGAGTCGTTCTCTAATCCAACCAATCCCTCCCTTCAAACCTCAAACACCCAAAACACCGACATCAAACCCAACGACGGGCCCTTCTACTTCCTGTAGCTCGTCAACTGGGACTAATCCTGGGAGAAAGTGACTTTCCCCCAGTTCAACTTGTACGCCGATGACAACGACGATAAGAGACGATCTTGTATAAACTTACAATCCTCTCGTGTCCCAATCCTCTCTTTCTCTCTATATCATCTTTCTCTGTGCTATATAATATTGTAGAGTAAAATGAGAAATTTGTTGCCAATCATCATTATACTAATACTGTGGGGGGTTATATATCTCTTTACTTTTTATTCTAATATGGACTGTCTTGCTGACATCAAACTTAACGACAGGGAGAGGGAAAAAATACAATCTAGTCTTTTCAAAAAATGACAAAAGTGTACTCTTAAATTCTAATATTAACACTATTTTGTGAGCAAACTAGCAATATTCTTTCTGACTATAAAAAAGAATATGATATATCAGTATCAAGTAGGTATGCATATTTTTGTGTGACTGTCATCTACAGGAAAAGGACATTTGAACAGAGAGGACAGATATTTAAAAAATATGAATGACAATATACATAAAAACCTATTCTACATATAAAAATTATCTTTGCTGCTGAGTGCTGAATGTAATAATATATTTTAAAATAATGACGGAAAAGAGTATACCTATATATCTTTGGTGAATATACATATTGAATTGTATGATGCATTGTGTATAACATTTGAATTCAGGAATGTGAAAAAACGGTCAAGTTCAAAAATGAGCTGATGGTGAAAGTGGAAGAGAAGGCTGCCATGTTGGCTGAAACAATTGACAAGCTTGATGAAAAGTATGTTATTATTCATGTTGTTGCTATACCTAATCTTGTTTCTCCCTCATATTACAGACACATCTGTACATACTTACATTAATTATTTAGAGTGAGATTTGTTTAACGAATTTGGAGACAAATCTACTCCATCATTTATTACTATTAATTCCCAAGGAATCATTGTTGTAGTAGTTGGCATTGGCAAAAAAAATTGTTTTTCTATTAAATATTAAAAGAAACTGCTGGCAAACGGAACATTTGAAGCTTTTTAAATTTAACAAAAGAGTCATTATTGTGCAATCAATCAAATCCTTGATGACTATGAGAATTGAATGTGCATATAAAATGTTGTAATCACCATACTTACATGACTGCATATGCTATGTAATTTAAACTGGAAGGTCGTGAACGAATGAATAAATCGTCTCTCTCATTAAATCAATATTCAATATTTTTCATAAACTTAATTTCTTCACGATTATTTTGATCGTTTTTCCCCTAAAGAAAGAACCCGTTTTCGGGCATTCGTTTTTTTTGTTTTTTTCTAGCACATTAATAAGATTATGTACAATTCAATACATATCTTGATTTTATTTTTCTAATATGACAATGTTCGTTTTTTTTGCTTTGTTTGCCAGTAGTAGTGGAGGTCATGTAAATAAAAGTAGAATCTGGAAGAGGAGCATGAAATGTGTAGATTTTGTATTCTCAAAAGTGCCATGTTTATTCATGAATTGTTTTTCTTTCATGAAAAAGGGCTACCCATGCAGAGGGAGAATTGCGGACATCAAGAGAGAGTATTCGGGGTTTGGGTCTGCAGATAGCGGAGAAGGAGTTGAAGGTGTCGACATTGGAGGGTGACCTGAGGATTGAGCGTGAATGGCGTCAGTCCCTTCAGGAAACTCTTGTGAAAGACAAAGAGAAAATCTCAGAGCTCAATATGGAAGTTCAAAGACTGGGTCTTGTGACTGTCGTAAGTCAATCATCCTTTTGTCTTCAATTTATATAATGGAATTCGTCCAATAATATATCTTATGTTATTCAAAGGATCTGGATGCAGCTCACCGAGAAAATTCAGAGCTGCTAAAAAAGCAAGGAGAATTGGAGGCAGCCTTGGAAGAGATGGGTCTCGTTTTGAAATCAGTAAGAAATTCTTTCATAACTATGAATTACTAGTATAATCAATTTGAATTTGAAGTATTTAATAAATGCTAACTGTATGTGTATTCATGTTCTGAATGGTACAGTACGACTTACGCTTTGATGATATGAAAGAAGCTTCCGGGACCAAAACTTTACTGGATGCGACGTGGGCTGACGACAAAGTGGCCACTAATTGTAAACTCTGCTTTAAAGAATTTAGCCTCACAAGAAGAAAGGTGAGTATTCACAGGAATAATGTATTGAGCAATCAACTGTTTTCGGACATTTTTCAGTAACTTTAAACTAATTAAGGTAAAACTTTTTGATTAGCACCACTGTCGTTCCTGTGGCGAGATCTTTTGTAATACTTGTTCAGACAATGTGATGCCACTGCCTTCGTCACCCAAGCCCGTACGTATCTGTGATAGATGCTACACCAACCTCCTGGAGAGATTTTCCTCAAAATAAGAATGAAACACGATATACATAGTAATTTTATATAAAAATCATCACAATCAATTTTTTCCCCTCATAGAGTTTTAAAAGTAACGACATTGAATACATTATTTATTTTAATCCAATCTAATGGGAACAAACAAAAATTGAAAGGTTTCGAGCGGAAACGGTGACTATACAATACAATTAATTAGAGAATATAGGATATTTTAGATGAATAACTATATTTACATATTGGTAAGGACGTGTTCGTGTTATCAGATTTAATGGCCCCATGTAGCCAGCCAAAGAACTGAAATCTACTACTATTTGTATGCTGTTTACTTACAACCCCGTAAGTATGCAACGAAAGTAAATCCCTTTATATGATTAGACAGAAATATGTAAAGACAGTTGGAATCATAAAAAAACCGGCCGTTTTTTAATAGTCTTCTCCTCTTTATTATGTTATTTTAAATAACTTATTTATATGATTAGTATAAATACGAGGTGTATGTTTTTTAAAAAGCCGTCCCGTACAATCCTACTCCTATATTTTGTCTTCATCATATAAGTACATGTTGGGGTTTCCTCTCTATGTTTTTTTAAAAAAAGTACAAGTTGTTTTATGATCAAACTTCATTTTCTCAGTATAATATAATATTGATGGGCCATTTAGAAGTAATTTAAGAAAGAAGAGGAATGTATCTGTCGAAGTATGCAACTAAACATAATATTTGATTATAAACTGCTATTGTATTCAACTCTTCTTCCAATATATTGTGATGGGTGCTAACTCAACTTACAGCGTACACACACAGACAACGTAACAGTATAGAATAAGTAGTTTTAAAATAATTGTCTATGAAATATGATAGGATAGGTAATGAGTTCAATGAGTACCATGTTGGACAAGTCCAATGAAGCGTGCTAAATATGTTTATAATTAAAATGCTTCTCTGAATGTATAGTCATGTTAATTATATCCCCTCATAATTTTATCATTATTGAGAATACATATATTTGTCCATTTTATCATTTTAACTGATTGTTCGTGTATTTAACTGTACAAGTCTTACACTGTCCATTTTATTTATTAATTGTATGTATTGATAATAGTTGCAAAAATTCAAATCAATTCATTTTTTACAAGAAAAAAAACAATATTATGGTTACCAAAGCTTGCCCATATGTATTGCATTTATTTAGGAAAATTTCCGAAATGTAAAATGTAACATGTTACAACATGTATACACACGCAAACTCCCCAAAAGAAAATATTTCTGAGAAATGTAACTTTAATGAAGTAATGTACCTGTTGCAATCTCCAAGCATCACCAGTTATAGTACTGTTGACAATGATAGGATAAGAAATGTAAAGTCGCTCAGTTTTATATACTCGTGCACACACACACGCATACACGGTATACACCTCATCAGTGAATGTCCTCAAGGAAAATATCTTTTTATTGACAAAAGAAGGAAAGGGATAAAAAAGGGTATGGGAAAGGAATGCAATCATTTATTTATTTATACTAGAATACATTTAAATAATATTTACTATTTACATAATATTAAAATATGAGACTTGATCTAATACGGTTTCATGGCAGTTTTTTGTAAGTGTATCAATTGCATAAATTTGTAGAATCAAAAAAATATTTCCTCTACTCGAATGAATAGTTAAGAATGTACAACAAGTTTCTGTTTTTTTGTAATAATTTTTGTCAATCAAAGTTGACCTCTCAAGTGATTTACATATAACTTTATTATAATAGCCATTTGGATGTGCGCGTGTGTGTATTGTGTTATGATCGACTCGTTTGTCGCACTTTATTATGTAATTAACTCGTGAGAGTGACGGTGAGAACAATATATATATTGTTGATCTGTTCATTTTTGTCCATTTGATTTGACAATGACAAATCCAATCCATGACATTGCAAACCCTCAACTTTTTGCACCTGCTAAAAAATTCCACTTGTAGATTTAATAATGCTGATTATTACTTTGTGGTGGTGGGCTCTTCCTTTGTTATGTATGTACTGGATATTGAATGGTGATAATGAGTGTTAGGGAATAGGGATGATTGAGTCCATTTACACGATTGATAAAGGTGTGAAGTATCCTGGTTGATCACGTATTTAGTATGCTATCTTCCTTGTTCTGAAGTTGAAACGCATGAATGAGTATGAGGGAGTATTGTCAAATTATTTCCCTCAAAATGAATTAATTTTACTGTAAAAAAAATCATCATGTTTGACAGTTATCCCTCACAAGTGTCAGTTTAAGAGGCACACAAGGAGAGAGATGTGTAGTAGGTTTAATAATTCTGCTTTTTATTCCTGGTTTTATTACACACGAATATTGAACAATAGAAATATAATAAGCACAGAGAAAAATTACAATGTCTTTTTGAGTTTAGTCTGCTTGATGACATCAGCCTCATCCAAGTCAAAATGTCTTTGATTTCCCTGGTATGCAAGATGATTCTCAGACTTCCGTTCCAGTAAATCCTGTTGGAGTTCTTCTGGAGAAGCTTCGTCAAGGGGTTTTCCATAACCAAAATAAATGTCTTCATGATAAATCCTGTCCTTCCTTCTGTAAGTTCCATGGAGTTTGTCCCACAATTCACAATTGAATCCAAAATTGACATGGAAGTATTGATGATGATTATCATGGAAAATACAATCTGGCTGCCAGGGTTGCCACCAATGACGTTTAAAATTAATTCCAGAGTGGTCAACGATTCCATGGTAGTATATGTAGATTAGACCGATACTGAAGGTCACTGTAATGTCATATGTAAAATTTCAGTTGGAATTTTACTGACCCTTTCAATTAAAATTGGGAAAGTTTAAGGACTTTAAGAAAGTAAACAACAACAACAACTCACACCAGTAGACGGGGAAGGTGAACATCGGAGACATCATGACAAATTGCATGTGCATGAACTCTATCAACATTTAGAATAATTATTATAATTTCAACTAACTTTAAAGTCATAATTCTGACTGAGATTCAATTTTAAATTGATTGATTTACCAATTGGGTGGATGGCAGTCACGGAGAAAGCAGTTGGTTGCTTGTAAGTGTGATGCAACTTGTGAAAAGTTTTGTACAACCTGTCAACAAAGGTCACATGAGTCATATTGTATAAATAAGTAAAAAACTCATTAAAGAGTTCACAATTGACATACCATGGTGTGTGGTACATACGATGATGCCAGTAGGTCAAATAATCCTGGAATGACATTAATCGAAAATGATTACGTATGTAGTTTAATTTAATTTAATGTCTACTACTGTTGTAGTTTACCTGCATGATGTAACACAATGGAACTTGGATGACAAGCCAAAGGTATCCATAGTCAGATACTTGAAAGTAAATTGTTGACCATCCACCATTCTTGACATAACAAGCAATAGCAGCGGATATTGAACTGAAAATTTTCCAGTGAATTTTTTTAGTAGATTTACCAGAGAGCTGGAAAACAAACTTTTTTACATAGAATTATTGAAATATATTTACCTTCCAAAAACAAGACTGATTGAGCCAACCATAATTTCATGTCGTTCCAATTCTGGACTCAACCATTTCTCTGGTTGACATTTCCATGTTTCTGGATTCTTTCGTTGTCTCACATAGTAATACCACTAAAAAAGTATTATGATTCATAATTTATGAATAGAATTTCTCATCCTTATATTGTAGTCAAACACTAGTGAAGAATTCAAATAAATGAAATCTGTACATGAAGATAACCACCAATGCCAAAATACATCAGGTAGGAAACAATGGTGGATGGGATGAGGATTCCCAGGTATCCTTTAAACCGAATTGAAAACCATTCCGACACGGAGGAAATCAATTCATCAGACTCCTCCACATAAGTGTCACTTCCTCCAGTCTGAAGATATTTTGCAAAGTACACTGCAAAGATGACCCACTCTCCTACCAAAGAACAATCGATAAAAAATTGCAACACAATTTTATTTACGATTAAGATGATCATCTCTCTTTGATTTACCTCTTGCTGTAATTCCCAGTATAAACATGGCAAGAGAAGCCACAAATGACCCAACAAATGTTGGATATTTTGACATCCACTTTTCAAGTTTGTCATTGTGTCGTTCTCCCCAAAACAAGAGATTTGAGAATGTCTCCAAATATTTTGATGATATTTTATTGGCATTCTTAATTTCCCCATTCACTTTCTCATTTTTAACTTTTCCATTTGACACATTATTGTGTGTTTTTTGTGGGAAACTTTGTGGTTGATTGTGTAGAAATTCTACTTCACTCCTATTCGGCTTTGGAGTCATTTTCGGAATGACAGTTAATAACAATTAATTAACTAACTACTAAGCACTCGGGGATTATGTCAAATTTTCACACCACAACTACATTATGCACAAAAGGAAAAAAAAGAGAGAGAGAAGATGAATCTCCCGTGTGTGGTCAGGATGTGTGAGAGCAGCTGAAAGTGTAAGAGGGGATAATTTCACATATTTTTGTGTAATCAATCCAGCTTATCGTTTAGTTTATTATTGAATCGTGAATGTGCTGAGTGTGTGATTATTTAAACTTTATATTTCTTCTCCTCCTCAAACTCGGGTCAAATTGACAATGTAATAGTTTACGACCAGTTGAGGAGCTCTCGTTCAACAGATAAAAGAGTATCTCTCTCTCCCTGTCATTTGATTCATTGTTTGATATACATTGTATATTCCTCCTCTACTCACAAATATTGTGTGTGTTCGAGTGTGTATTTACTTTGATTGATTCCAAAGTCCTACCCAAAAACATTAATCA